>LRSR01000755.1:0-15548 GCA_001579985.1 Hypsibius dujardini
TTCTCCGGCGGAGGATCTAATCAGTACGCTCGGCTGAAGACCAACCTGCGACTGGCGCTGAATCGACTGAAGCTGCTGGAAAAGAAAAAGACTGAGCTGGCACAAAAGGCACGCCGCGAGATTGCCGAGTACCTCGCCACCGGGAAGGAGGAACGCGCTCGCATCCGAGTGGAGCACATCATTCGGGAAGACTATCTGGTGGAAGCGATGGAGATGCTGGAAATGTATTGCGACTTGCTGTTAGCCCGTTTTGGCCTGCTGGAACAGATGAAGTAAGCATTATGAAAGGGAAATTAGAGAGCATTTTCGGCTATAGGGAGACTCGCTCCTTTATGACAGTGTTCGATCGATTGATTGTTGAGTCCGCAATTAGCTGTACTACCGATGGATTGATCGGTTGATTGAAAGCATTGTATTTGTTGATTAATATTCTCGTTGATTAAGGGTTTTTTCATGGTATTAGAGATTCCGAAGCAAGCCAGGTGTTTTTTAAATCGTTTAGGAATGTGTTTTTTCACTCCGAGGAAGGCTGGGGTGTTGTTTTCGATTGAAAGGGATTTTCTTTACAGTACAGGGTTGATTGATTGATTGGTCGTGCTCGACAAGTGACTACAATTACGGTTGATTGATTGATTGGTTATGCTTGGCCAGTGGCTACGTTTGTAGTCGATTGCTTGCTATATTGACGGAATTGATGCCGTTGATTTTTATTCTCTCTGTTCCAGTTTTAATTAACGGCACTATTGGGTGTTCAAGAAAGATTTTTAGTTATTTAGTTTATTTAGAGATGAAATTGTTTCATTTGAAAGAAGCGTATTTGCTACATCTGAAGTAAAATGCTCTACGGTCTAAACTGAATTTTCGGACTTGAAAATACAGTTTTAAATATCGACTATAAATATATTGAGTTGTGTTCGATTTAAAATATGCACTGTAAAACCATTTTAAATGACGCTGATATTAATTCAAATTTGATTTAAGGTGCCGGAAAACAGTGTTTTATTCTAAACTGAATAATTTTTAATTTAATTTAAAATGAGGCTTTTTTACGTGCTGATATTTAATTTAATTTAAAATTAAAAAGCTTAATTTTAAGTGCTGTACGCGAGAATGCTTTTTTTCAAGTTGCGAAAGAACTCTTCGACTTTGATTTCTTCAAATCGAATGCGCTTTTCCTTCTGGTTAGAACGATGGATGAAGGCCTGGAAGAAGCCATCACTAGTATCATCTGGGCGACGCCACGGCTGCAGGCGGACATTGGCGAGCTGAAAGTGATCACGGAGCAGTTCACCGCCAAGTTCGGGAAGCAATATGTCGCTGCCGTGAAGGAGAACCAATTCAACACGGTCAACGATAAACTCATCCGCAAGCTGAGTGTTCAGGCGCCCAAGCGTCTGCTGGTCGAGCAGTATCTCATCGAAATCGCAAAGAGCCACAAAATCAGCTACGAACCCGATCCTCGCGTGATGATGGAGGAAGGCGGAACTGGTACGCTGTTGGATTTTGGGATGGACAACAGCCGGAATCTTGGCCCAGGCGGTGGGACGGGCGGATTTGGTGGTGGCAATGTCGGAGGAGGTGGAGGGGGTTTCGCGGCACCTCCGATCGCGACGGAGCCGCCGCCGCCGATTTATCCGGAGCGTGGGCAGAGATTCCAGGATTATGAGAACTCGTCGTTGGATCACTCCATGGAGGTGAGACATTCTTGTGTAGTTATTGTTGCGCCCAGTTATCCAGATTTCAAATAGAGAGGCAGCCAGCCAGGTAGGCAGATTTATAGTCCGAAGGATGAGTAGACAGACAGACAGACAAACAGACAGACAGACAGACAGACAGACAGTTTGCAGGAATATGCCTGCCTATCTGTCTGTCTGCATGTCCGTCCGTCTGCATTTCTTGTTTCTGGCTATAGTAGCATTTTCTTCTGTCGACGGAATCTAAATTACAATGGTCTTGCCATTTCGCTCCGTTGTAGCGTTTCCTTCACAAGGAACTGGAAGCGAACGATCCCAATCGCAGTTTGGAGTCTTCCATGACGCCGACCGCGCCGCCGCCGACTTACGAGCATTGTAAGCGATTGCGTTACTCGTCACCGTCACGCTGCATTGAAATGATTAAATATTGATGTGGCGTTTTGTTTTTAGCCCGAGAAGCTGGCGCGAAGGTGATTCCACCAGTGCCGACGCCGAGGAACGCGGCGTTCAGGCAGGACATACCACGACCGGCGGCGCCGACGACCACCTTCACCGAGCTACCGGAGCTGCCGTCCGTGCCGAAAGACGACGCAGAGGATGACAAAGGCAACGGCCACGACGAAGCTGGTTCGAACAGTCTCGACTTTGAGGACCTGAATAGACGTTTTCAGAATTTGAAAAAGAAAAAATAGTTTTCATCTTGCACCGTTTTTGTTCTTTCTTAATCCTCTATCCTTTATTGAACGCGTAGCTGTATCGAGTAGCTGGAAACCCAGCGAAGCCTAAACTGAATTTGTGCTTTGATTGTGTGCTCTTTTGTAACGAGATGTGCTGCTTCTAATCGAATTTGCACGGTACACTGTATACGCACCGACGTTCTCTCAGTACTAGCACGCGCCCAGTCGTTTAACACAGAAAAACAGACAGACAGAAAGGCAAACAAGCAGGCAGGCATAAAAGGCAATTGAACAGACAAACAGACAGACAGGCGGGCAGGCAGGCAAACAAACAGAAAGGCAGGCAGCAAGATTGACCAATAGACAGGCAGACTGGCTGACAGACAGGCAGGGAAACCGGCATACAGAAAGACCGAAAGAGAGACAAGCATGTATGTAGATACTCTGTTCAAACCGATACATAGACAATCAGACAGACTGACATTCCGAAAAGAGTTAAAATGGCAAAGTCGTGTAAAGACTAACCGATGGAAAGTGAAACGTCTGTCCGAAAGGTTGACGGTACATCCAGTATTAGACGGTCAGACTTTTGCAGTAGACTCTCGATCAGGAATGCCCGTTTAAAAAAATAGCGCCGTGATTGCGAGAATACCTCACGCTCGTTACTCGAAGGGAAGCATCGCTCAATTGGTTGGTCGATTCTTCAATTATAAAACAGAATGCATTCATGCCATTAGATTTATTGATTGCTTGATTGATTGAGATCAAATTTTGTTCCAATATTAACACCCTGTTCCGTAAGAATCAATGCTTTGTTCGTGACTGTCAAGCAGCACATACAGTCCTTTCGGTTGCTTGGTTGATTGGCGACACCTGTAATAATAGTTATGATCTGCGAACAAAAACGTCGTCGACGTGGTTATTTTTGCATTTCTTCCTTTTGAGAAATTGTTGTGAATTTAATCTGTCGGGTTTTTTTTACGCGGATTATTATTGAGGATAGATTTTGTTTTTGCTGTTGATGAAATCGGAAGAATGGAAATGGCCGTATTAATGGAGGATATATTAATGGAAGACGGCCAATGCCCGGAAGACGTCCGGAGGAATATTCGCACATTTCTCGCCGCGGATTTCGACCCGCAGGCCCACTCCCGTGCCATTTTGCAGCAGCCCTCACAGTCTTTGGCCGAACACCTGGCGCAGATTGAAGCCGGCATTGCCTCTTTGGATGGAAGTATTAAAAATCAGGTCAGTTTTGCATATCCGCTCATTGGTAGATTGATTGATTGGTCTGGTCAGTTTTGCATATTCGCTGTTCGGTGGATTGATTGATTGGTCCGGTTATTATGATCTCTTTTTCGAATTACAATATCAAAATAATCTCTCATACTAGAAGCTTAAACAAACTAAAAATTCCGTGCCTTCTGGCATTTATAATTATTTATATTAAAAAAAAACAGCATAAAATTAAAAATATTTTCAATTAACAATACCTATTTTCCATTTCCATGTATTATTATAAAGAGTCATCTAAAGTTTTTTTCGGAACAACCATAAACAGTGCTAGTAATTAATTAACTTAAATTAAATTATTAATTTAGGTGCTGCTGGCAAAAGATCACGACCACTTCACCGCCAATGTTTCCGCCGTGGACGCACTCGAAGCTTCCTTATCCAACCTGGTCACGTCCTCGTCGAATCTTCTTGCGCTGACCGAATCTTCCTTTCACCGGTTCCGCACGCTGCACGACGAATATTCCACGCGATTGGAGGCCTTTGCGAGGGTAAGGACGTCTGTGTGGGGTGCCTATAGTTGATTGATGAATTTGTTGCCTTTGTATTATTCTTCATTTTCTTCGATTGATTGGCTGATTACATAAGCTGTGACTATAATTATATTTTTCGCTATAAAGATTTATTTATAATTAAATGAGTATTTATTTTTGTCTAGTTTATTCGCCACCACTTTCATAGTTTTTTATCATTTTAGTTTTAATTAAAGGCATATTAAGTTACGTATATTCTGAAAATTTGGTGGTATTTTATGTAACTCAAAATAGATATCTGCTTTTAAAAATTATGCCTTAAATTTGATTGTGTTTATTTAAAATGAAATACCTTTTTTCGACAATTTCAAAAGTGTCGTTTTTGTTCAGGCCAAAAAAGCAATGGATCTTCTTCGGAAAGCCAACCGGATCAGCCAGGCAGCTAAACGCCTCCGTGCCTGCATGACCGATGATTCCGCGGACTTTGGGAAAGCCGCAGTGGTGGTAACGGAGATCGGTTCCCTATTTCAGGATTACGATCTGCAGTCGGTTACATTCGTCGAAACGGATCTCAAATTTGTGGCGGACACAGTCGCGTCTCTACCAAACCGAATTGTAGAGTCGCTCAGCGAAGCAGTCAGTACCCAGGATTTGGGAAAGATTGGCTTTGCAGTGGATGCTTGTCTGGTGTTCGGGAATGTGGAGGACGTATTAGCCGGTGTCGCAAAAAAATTCTTCAGTACCGTTCAAGTGAGTGTTATTTCTGCCTGTTTGTCTGTCTACTTACTTGGCATGCTGTCTGTCTATCTGTCTGTCTATTTGTCTATTTGTCTGTCTATTTGTCTGTCTGCGTGACTGACGGCCTACTTGCTATCTGTCTGACTGACTGACTGACTGTCTGTTTGTCTGCCTGTTTGTATGTGTTGTCTGTCTGTCTGTCTGTCTGTCTGTCTGTCTGTCTGTCTGTCTGTCTGTCTGTATCTTCAATAGTCAATCCATCATGTCTGGATTGAGGCAATGTCCTGTTGTCGCAGACGCTAATCGAAACCGGGCTCGATCATCAACAACTGGTGCAGTCAGACGCCAGCCGACCGACCACCAGCAGTGCCAAAAACTACCCTGGCCGGACTACCCTCCCCTCCGTCCAGAACAGTCCCGCTCTTCGTACCGCTTTCTGGGGAAAGCTGGACGTCGTCTTTGACGCCATCTATCAGCATCAGATCCGCATCGAACTGCTGGAGTCAGTCTATCTCGGCCGGTACGATTGGTGAAGCTTTTCAAGAAAATATACTTCACTAAAAGTTAAAATAAGGATGTCCCAAAATGTGAGTAAATGCTTTATACTTTAGTCATGCAATTCGCTTAATTTATTAACATTGTTCAGAAATAAATCAGCGCAATTCGTTAGTATTGTATCAACGTGAGATAAGACGAGTTGAAATGTTCGTAATTTGGATAACGTATGGCCTAATTATCTTTTGTCCCTCTGCTCTTTCCATATTATTTTTACATACAATTGAAACAATTATTTACTAAAAAAATTAGTAACTGTGTATTCATTGTTTGAATGAATAATTTCGCTTCGTTTGTGTGTGTTTATTTGTTGTTTTTATGTTTCTGGGTTTCGTTTTGGTTTTGTTGTTATTTAATCAGAATAATATTTATTTGTTTAATTAGTTTCGCTTCGTTTCGTTTTTTATGTTTCTAAATTATTACGTTTTTATGTTTTTAGTTTTCCGTTTTCGAACTTTTTTTGGTTTTTGAAGTGTTTTTTATTTGATTCTTTCTTTTGTAGGTATGAGCAGTACGCCCTGTACTCAGTGGACGCGCCGGACGTCGTGGACGGCCGAATCAGCCGGGACTTTTTCCAGCGAGTGGTGGAGACGTTGGTCGGCGGGTTGAATCGTTGCGGGAAGGAGTCGACATTCCTCCAGCAGATTCTGGAGAATGAATTCCCGCGGCTGCTGAAGATGGTCAAGGACACGGTCAATCGGCTCCGCTCGGCGACGCTCTTCCTGGACGGTCCAAATCTCGCCGCTCTCCGCGATGCGATTTCGTCCTTTCAGTCGCTCTTCGTGTCGCGATCCCTGTCGCGACTCCTCGAACCGGTTAATGCCGGATTCGGAGAGAACAGTCTGCCGACCGGGGAAGACCTCACGAGGTATCGAGTTTTTTTTTCTCATTCTGTGAGAAATAGATTGAGGTTTTTTTTTCAATTATCCACTTTTTATGCGGCATTCCTGTTTGTGTTTTTAGTATCTTCCGTAGCATCACCAACGAGTTGGTAGTCTGCAGTGCCGATGAAGCCTTAGCTGTACTGGTCTGCGGAAACATTGCCCGCCAGTTGCGGCTGATTTTTGTCAAACTGGAGAGCGCCATCGCCACGGACGGGGAAGCGACCCAGGTGATTGGCAGTCTCACCGGGAAGCAGACCAGGAACTTCAAGGTGATTGACTTAGCGTATAAGGTCAAGTTTGGCGTGGAGAAGGTGTTGAAGGGAGACAAGAGTGGGATTCCCGAGACGGCGAAACGGAGTGTGGAAGAAATTGTTCAGGCGTACGAGGGACCGGTGCGGAATGTCTTGACGCCGTTGAGGGAGTCCTTGGCGGACTCTGTCGAATCGATTCTTCTGACAATGGTAAAAGGACATAATGTCTGTCTACCTGGCCTGCTACAAACCTGTCTGTCTGCAAGTCTGCCTGTCTGCCTGTCTGCCTGTCGGTCTCTCTTTCTGTCCCTCTGTCTCTCCGTCCGTCCGTCCGTCCGTCCGTCCGTCCGTCCGTTCATCCGTTCGTTCATCCGTTCGTTCATCCGTTCATCCGTTCATCCGTCCGTATGTCTGTCTGTCTGTCTATCTGTATGTTTGCCTGTCGAACTGCTTGTTTGTCCATCCTTCTGGCTGGTTGGGTGGCTGGCTGCCTGTCTGGTTGTCTGTCTGTTTACCTTACTATCAGTCTGTTTTTCGACTCTGTCATCGTATCCCCAAAATCTGACTGTCTTTATTATCTCTCCTTTAGCATGACGAAGACTTCTCCGCTAACGAAGACGCCGACCCCCATTCTGTGTCCGCGCCGGAAATCCTCGATTCGACCTGTTCCCGCTACATGCGAGAACTGCAGGAATTTCTTCTGCGAGCCCAGCAGACTTTCTTCTCGCAGATCGACATCACTCAACCGCTGCTCCGCTCCACCGTCGCCGAGTTCGCTCGCCGCTGCGTGGAGCTCTTCATTCGGCATGCCAGTCTGGTCCGACCGGTCGGCACACGAGGTCGGTTGAAGTTGGCTGGGGACTTTGCACAGCTGGAGGCCGCATTGGCGCCGTTGAACCTGAAGAGCCACGAATACGGCCGGGAACTGGCCGTTCTCAAAGCATTCCGTCCGTTGCTCTTCCAGGTGAGTAATTCGGGAAATAGGTAGAATATCGTTTCTTCAAAAGGATCATCTAAATTTATTTAAATATTTCGAAAAATTGATGTTCAATTATTTACAATGTTGTCCATTCCAGACACCGGGGGAGATATCGGAAAATTCGACGGTCGGTCCGGTCGTGCCTTTCAGCGTGGCGCTGCATCATTTGTTCTCTCGAGCGCCGACGGATTTACAGTCGCCTTACGGCGTCTCCGGATGGTCCGTCAGCCGGTACTCTCGCTACCTGGACGAGCATCCTCGCGAGCGGGACCGGTTGTTGGGCATCAGCGGCGGACTGGACGGGTACGCGCAGGCTGTGAGGAACCGCGGGGAGACGCATTACGCGGTGATTTACCCAGTCATGAAGGAGCTGTTGGGACGGGCGTTGAGTGCTTATCCCATTTGAGGACGACCTTTCCCATCAATCAATCAATCAATCAATCGGCTGAAATTATTAGAATTGTGGATCAATTGATTGGTTGTTCAGAGCTAGCTTAAAATGTGAAACTGAAATCCTGACTGAATTAAAACTATTTTTCTCAGAGTTAACTTGACCAATCATACGCTTTCAGACAAAATGTTGCTGAGTGAAAAGCGGGATCCATGTCAATGAAAATGAAAGAAGACTGGTGCACTGTTTCTTACGATCCATTGATTGATTGTGGACTGTGTACTTTACAATAGGTCACAGATCCCTTGGCTGCCTCATCCGGAGATTGAAATTCATTACTGGAATAAGTGGTGTCATCAATTCAAGAATTGGTTTTTTGACGTTGATTGCAGTTGGAGCAGGGTGCGTTTCACAGCGAATTCTTTTGGACGCTCGTAATGGGTTCATTTGGGTGCTGGTGTCAGGGCTTTGTTTCTCTTAATGATCCTCTGGAACAGTTGGTTGTCTGTGTCGGTGTCTATGTCTCTGCATCTGTCCGGAATATACATGTAAGAATACGAACACAGGCAAAGGTACAGACACACTCGACACAGCTCATCGGCTTACACGAGTCACACCACCGTAATTGCCGGCGCTGTTAATCTCATCATCGAACGAATACAGCGTGGTGATTAAAGTAAGGAAGCGTTTCTTCAGGTCTACCCAATTGATATTTCTTGTGTGACACAAAGGCATACAGCTGCAGTCCATCCAATGCGTTACCACCGGCACTCTTGGCTTGCAGGTACCTAATGGAGAGATCCAACAGAAACGGCAGATCCCCACTCCACGAACCACCCATGAATATGGTGCTATTCATGTATCGTGAAACCGGTCGGACGGCGAATGTAGAATAGAAGGACACCATCTGTTTAACCAGTCTTTCAACCGGCACGCAGAGATACATAACTAAACATTTTTTTTACTTTATTCTTTTACGTGCTCGTATGGCATATTGTAACAAACAATGCAGTTAGAACGAGAATTGCCTGCTGCATCAAGTGATTGATTGATTGTCGATAATGAATGATTGAACATTTGATGTGGTCCAGAACAAACGGAAACTTTGCAGGAACAAGTGTAAACTTTGCAGGAACAAGTAGACCAATTGCACCAACAAGTGTTAATGTTGCATTGCTTCTTTTCTCTGTTCTTCCAAAAAAAATTTTTTTACACCTTTTTTACACCTCTTTTTTACAGCGGGATTTTTTCTACAAATGACAAAGCATCAGAGGAATGGGAATCGGTTTTGGGCTTATCTTCCTTTGCATCACCGTCACCGTACCGCTCAAGTGCTCGTCGAAGAAACCCCGGATCAGATGTTTGAGATGGATAAGGTGATGGGTTTGTATTATTGCAAGGTTTGCACCATCCGCCAAGGAGGATTGAAGGAGCAGGATCGGGAGCGTCGTGTTAAAAACTGCACAGCGACAGCGGCTTCCTCATGAATCTCGAATCCTCAAATTTGATCTCTGAGTATTTCTTTTACATTTTGTCGAAACCTATACTTGCCGGTTCCATGTTTATTGTTTTCGTGTAGATAGACATGCTTCAGCGTGGGCTGGCAGACGCGAAGGTTGGCATCGCGAATATCTTCGAGATGGTCGATTTTGGCGTGCAGAGAGATGACGTTCTGTCTGGTGAGCTGGCGGTTCGCGGACACACGTTATCCCAATTGGACGGTACGGTGGAGGGCATAAAGGCCATCTGAATCAGCGGAGAATCCTGGTATGGTTCTAAAGGACATCAAAGATAGAAGCTTGACGGCCCCAAAAGCCAAGAAAAAGGACCATGTGAATATAGACTCTGACAGTAAACGGGAGCCAATCAATTGTCTGTTAGACATTCAGGCAGTCAAATCAGACGTGACCTTCGCATGTGAGGGCAGTTTGTCTTTGGCTCCACAAGATTTAGAGGTTATTGTATGTCTGCTCCTCCAGGCAGCCACTGTTGTTGTGAAGGGTGTGCAAAGGAATATAGACGTTCCGGAGGCGCCGAATAAGGGCAACCTTGAGCCGGATGTGACAGTAAGGATGGACGATCATTGCTACGGATCACGAATCGGACAAGCGGCTTCGATTACGCGCCGGGAAGACGAATTCTTTCAAATGTTGACGCTGCGGGTCACCATCGGTGGCCAGGCGGGCGGGCTGCCTGATCAGGTCTGGTACATCCCGAATGACGCCGGCGCGGATATGGATGATTCGAGCTTCTACGCTTACCAGTAGACCCTCGGTTTGAAGAATAAACACTGGGTTTGGTTTGTGGCTGAAATTGGGTGACCTTTGTTTTACCGGACCATGAGGGATTTGTGACTAAAAACGTGATTCGAGTTCTCTGCTTCTTTTCTGACGTGTTTTACGGTGCTCAAACAAGGAGAACTGATTGGTCGATTTACTTTCATTTCATTTTTAACTTGCTCGTTTTGAATACATTCATTTTTGATGTTGTCGTTTATGATCTGCTGGTACGACTACCAATGTGACATGGTACTACGAATGTGACATGGTCTTGGTACGAATATTATTAATGCAAATATGAAATGTCCATCGTCAGCCAGAATGCGATATCAAAGAATGTTGCTGGTCTAAATTCGATTTGATCCGTGGAGTGATCCACATACTATGACAAGCCATTCGGTGCAAAATTGAAGATGTGCTCGATTGATTGGTTGATAGCTGACAATCGTAGAGGATACATGGTTAGATCTATCCCGTTTGGTTAATTTATTGATTGATCATTGATCATTGAAAGTTGAAAAATAGGTTTTTTTTTGAAGTTTTCAGCGTACTCAAATTTTCGTGAGCATTGCTCATGAAAGAACTTTATGAAGCACAATTTCGTGAAAAACGATCCCTGACTACACTCAGGAAACATTTTATGGGAGCTTGGTTCCTTAGAAATTCTCACGAATGTTCAGTAATGAATGGACGAGAAACCCAATTCTATTTACGGAACAAACCATGAAAGCCGACTAATTAATCGAACATTGGGGCCTATGTATGGGATTCCTTCGTTTCCACAAGCGAATAGGGCGAACGGTACTACACTGATGTAGCATTAATTCATGCAATGGCCTGATCTTGGACCGTCTCTGGCCTCACTTCACTGTTCATCTGCTTGCAAGAATGCATCTTAAATCCGTTCGGCCAGAATTTTGGCCACGTATCTAGATCAGCCACGTCGTCTTCAGTATTTTCGCAATCAATTTTTTTCTTTACTTTCGCAAATTTGTTCTCCGCCATCTGGGTCGCGTTCTTTCGGCCTCACCTCAACGCGATTCTTTGATCCGATCGGACACTCTGCTGAATCTCACAAATGGCGTGGAAAATTATCGGAAAAGCATTTTTTATCGATTTATTATTCTCATTTTGCTGAAGAGGTCGGACGTCTTCCCCGGTCATTTTTTAGCTGGCCTCGTTCTCCCTGCCGTCGCCCCCCGTCCCCGGTATTTTTCTGCCATGCCAGAGAGGGTTGGGCATTGACGGGAACGGAAAAGGCGCCGAGAAAGTGGGAGGAATATTTTTTTCCACGCGGTTTTACCCCTGAGGGGAAGCGGTGAAAATGGCAATGAAATTCCAATATGACGAGCAGGGCGACTCCTTCGTCTACTTCGTCATGGCGTTTCTCGTGCTGGTGCTCTGCCCGTCGTCCTACTTTTTTTGGCCTCGCGTCGAGGTGGACGGTACGGTGGAAGGGGGTGAATTTTGGGGGGAAAATGACTGTTTCCATCGAAGACGTCCGTTTTTTTTTCATGGCTTTTACGGTGTGTTTCTCGGCTGCAGATTCGGAGAAATTGGGCTCCAAGTGTGCCTGCGACAATTGCGAGCATAAGCGTTCAAAGATTCGCGCCGCGAAACCGAACAAGAAGGTGCAGCGAGCGTTGACGTGAGTCTTGTGATTGGGTTATTTTGCCCTTGCCCTGTGCGATTTATTGATTGATTAGCCCGTGTGGTGTTTATTAGTTTGTGGCTGCGATTGATTGATGAATTTCTGAGTAGAACTGTGTATTTTTTTGTAACAGCTTCACGGCGAGATTATTTTGACGCTGTTCTATCCAGAATTTTGTTTTGAAGTAATTGAAGTTAGCATAACTATTTTTGGACATAAGAGGCGAAGGTGTGGGTTCTTCGTTACTAATTGGTGGGATCTGACCGAAAGTGCTCCAGGAACCGGATGTAGCTCCGCCCACTGGCTTTCTGAATTGTGTTTTTCATTTGACTAAATTATAATTTACTGGGAAAATCAAGATTTTCTAGTTTAGTGTTTTTTAGTAAAATGAAACCTCTCGAGATCGATTTTTTGCATAGCGAGAGGGAATTTTTCGTGATGGTTGTTTCTATTGATTGTTTCTATTGATTGATTGGCTTGATTGACTAAATACGATCCTGACTGACATTTCTCACTGGGTTCTTACAGAAAAATCGTGCTCATCATCGGCTGGACCTGCGTCGCGTTGATGGCCTACAAAGTCGCCACGGCTAAAAAGGAGATTGTTGAATTTAGACCGTACGAAATTCTGGAGCTTGAGCCGGTGAGTGTGTGCATTCCTCCTAGTCTTATCGGTCATCGCGAGCCGTTACAATTTCGTTTGGCCGTGAAACCGATTTCCCTAACGAGTTTTGTTGTGATTTGGTCAAATGTGTTTAGGGTGCCACCGTCGATGAGATCAAAAAGCAGTATCGGAAACTGAGCCGGGTATGGCATCCCGATCGGCATGGCGGCAACGAGACACGCTTTATTCTTATCACCAAGGCTGAAGCGGCGTACGTTCATTCGACCAACTGTCTGCCTGCCTGTCTATTTGCCTGTTAGTCTATTTTTTTGCCTTTCTGACTGCCTGCCTGTCTTTCTATCTGTCCGTCTGTCTATATGTCTGTCTCTCTGTTTGTCTGTCTGTTTGTCTGTCTGTCGGCCTACCTATCTGTCTGTAAATCTGCCCGCGAAGCTGTGTTTGTCTCTCTGTCAGCCCTCTATTAGCCTTTTTATTTTGTTTGTGTCGATCTCTGGCGAGTTTTCGTATCAGGTTGCATTTCGTTCAATCATAGATTGACTGATCCCATCGCTCGGGAAAATTGGGAGAAGTACGGAAACCCCGACGGCCCGGGTGTGACGGAATTCGGCATAGCACTTCCGGTCTGGCTTGTCGAAGGCAACAACTCCATATGGGTATAACTTCACTCCTGCAAGTTACTGGGTTTTTTAATGCTTTGATCGGTCTTTGCTGTCTCTTCAGGTACTGGGACTCTACGGTCTGGTTTTCATGATTATTCTGCCCACCGCTGTGGTAAGTCACGCACAAACCCACCTTGATTTGGTGGAACTAATTTTCTATCTGTGCGTTTTGTCTATGTCTAATTGCCTAGCTTTTGTCTGCCTATCTAGTTGCCTTCCTGTCGGCCTGTCTGTCTCTCTGTCTGTCTCTCTGTCTCTCTGTTTGTCTGTCTGTTTGTCTGTCTGTCTGTCTTTCTGTCTTTCTGTCTCGGTCTCTGTTTGAATATCTATCTTATCTCTCAGTCAGTCTGTCTGTATGTCCGCCCGTCGGTTTGTCTGCTTGCCTGTCTTTCTGCCTATTCTTCTATCTAAATGCTTGCCTACTTGCGCCTCTATATTTCCCTCACATGATCTATCCGTTTGATTTATGTATGTCTGAATTGGGGTTTTTATACTGTTTTACCTCTGCCATCTTCTGTTGCAATAGGGAATGTGGTGGTATCGGTCCATCCGCTACACCAGCGAAGCCGTCCTTATTGATACCACCAAACTCCTACGCTACTACTTCCATCGCTCCTCCACCCTCAATGCAAAACGTAAACTACCGCTCCCCTTTTCTCTATCGACCGGTCAAAGCACACTGGAACAGTAACTTTTGTCTCACCTGTAGGCATCTTGTTAATCCTCACCGGGGCCTGCGAATTCGATAACACCCAGAATCAGGAAATTATCACCCGGCCCGATGACAACATCCACATTCCCACTGTATGTTTGCTGTCAGCTTCGGTTTTTCTGATTTCAACTCTCGGTACTCTCCTTGATTCGTGGCTTGAGTTGTCAGTGAAAGATTTGGATTGATTGACTGATTGGTCACTCTGTTGTTTTTGCCTTCGTTTTTAGTAATACTGCTCTCTTGTTTCCTTTATCCGTAGCTCATGCGATCGCTCGGCACCGTACAGGAGAAGATCAAGGAGCGACCGTTCGGTGCACCGTACAGCGTCAAGACCCGTGCGCTCCTCTTGGCACATCTCGATCGAATTGAATTGCCGGCGAGTTACTTGCGCGAAGGTATGGTTATGCTGCCTGTCTGCATGAGACTTGTCTTTGGATTATTAGACTATCAGACAGATGGATACAGTAGGTAGGGTACATGCGTATGCAAGTACACAGATAAACCGATAAGCATGGAGACAGACAGACAGACAGACAGACAGACAGACAGACAGACAGACAGACAGACAGACAGACAGACAGACAGACAAATACTGGCAGACAGCCAAAACAGGCAGACAGACATTAATACTGGCAGACAGCCAAAACAGGCAGACAGAAACATTCAGGTAGATAGACAGACTGACCGACATAAACCTACTGAATGATGGAATGACAGACATTTATTCCAATTTTTGTTGTGCAGACTTGGATTACATTCTGAAGAAGTGTCCGATGCTGATCAACGAGATGATCAACTCATGCGCCCTCCTCATGATGTGGTACTATTCCCGACAAAGTAGGCCACGTTTCACCTTCTTGTGCCGGAATTCATTTTTACTTATTCCATGCTTTGCTGCAGTCACTATGATGCCCAGCATTGACACTGTGGAGAACATTATGAAGCTGAGCCAGATGCTGGTGCAGGGACTGAATGAGCACTCGAGCGCTCTTCTCCAGATCCCAAACATTGACGCGGAGATTCTGCGCCACTTCTTCGTGAAGAAACGCAACATCAAGTCCATTGAGCAGTTTCTGCGGTTTCCCGATGACGAGCGGAGAAAGCTGCTGCGTAATCTGACGGACAAGCAGTACAACGATGTGATGAGTGTCTGCAATGATATGCCGCATATTGAGGCTATCGTCGAACTAAAGGGTCAGTCCGTCTGCTTGTTTAAATGTCTCAGCGTGTAGCCGCTTACTGATCCCTTGCTCTGCATGTGTTTAGCTTGTCTGCCTGAACACCTGCCTTTCTGATCTTGACTCTTTTCTTTCTGTTTATCTATTTGTCCCTCTGCACATCGACTTGTTCATTACTGTATTTCTTGTCTGTCTACCCATTCGTCTACTTGTCTGCCTGCATGTTTGCTTGCCTGCCTATGTCCCTTCCTGTTGACCGAAGTGTCTGTCTGCCTGCCTGTGGACTTTTCTATCTACTGGATTGTCTGCCTGTCTGTCGATCTACTTGTCTGCCTGCGTGCTTGTCTGTATCAACTTGTCGGTCTGTCTTGTTGCCTGCCTATCTATCTACTTGTCTGTGTTTGTGTCTTTCTATCGTCTATCTATTGTCTGTCTCTGTGGCCTTTCGTAGCTCTCTACGTTTCTTCCTGTTGATCTGCATACCTGCCTACCTATCGAGTTGTCTGTGT
>LRSR01000756.1:0-50279 GCA_001579985.1 Hypsibius dujardini
AAAAAGAGGTGACAGAGAATGTGTGAAATGTCGCCAAAAGCAGTTCCTGTAACATTAGCGATGAAATAAAATGTATTGCTAATCAACAAATACTGAATTCATTTACTGGTAAGTAGTAAACAAATAAAGCAGAGACATTTTGCGGCCTCCTTCTCTTAAATCGTCCCACGAAATCTGAAAGGTACTCGATAATTTGCAGGCAACAGCAATCCTCAGCGCAGTTTTCGGCCTCTACCAACTTTACCAAACGGACTTTTACTCTTTTTTGGGTTCCGTGCTGGCCCTTATTTTGGCTGGAATCCTTCTGTACGGAGTTAAACAGGTAAGAGCTGCAACATTCGACACATGCACAATGCTGTTATAACCCTGAAACTCCTAAGTTTTAACTCACGAGCTAAGCAATTTTATTTTAAACTCGGGAGTTTTCATAAGTTTAAGTGTTAAAAATGTCCGAAAAAAGCCTTAAACTCAGGAGTTTGTCTGTTTTTGGATACAAGTTTTTGACACTGATTTTTTAGGCTTTTCTTAAAGGAAAAGGATATCTATCCGGAGCCGGTTTTTGAATGCATATTTCTGAATCCGTCCCCATCACTAACCAAAAATTGAGATTAGTCATATACTGGTACTAGTATTTTACACCAAAATATCATACTACTTCTGTTTGGGAATAAAATGTATAGCCAGAACCACATGACATCAAACAATTCTTTTAGCAAAAAATGCAGATGAATCTTACAGATGCGTTTGACTGTAAGTTCCTGGTAACCTTTTCGAAGGCTGTTAATAATACAAAAAAATGCTTTCGTTACAACTAGAATTAAATACCACTATTTAGGGCAATCGCACTTCAATATGAAAGGTATACCGAAAAGCCTACTGTTCTGAGTACTGACAGGTCTACTAAAGGCATCGCCTTAACTCAACTCAACTAAAACTGAATAAAATTCCCGTGCCCTCAAAAAACCCCATGCGAAAACCAGTGCCCGCAAAAAACACCCGTAAACCCCGTGTCCGCAGCTTTGATCTAAGAATTAACTAACCGTTTACGGATTACAATTAACCGATTACGGAACAGCTGAACGAATGCCTTAACCCTCTGGTAGCCGGGTGTTTTGGGTAATGCTGCGTCAACCAAAGTTGGCTTAAATAGGGAAAGTACCTAACTTGAATGGTTGGCATAACTAGGGTTCATTTGGCACTTTCCCTGCCCAGTTATTGCCGTACCGCCAAGCACTGTTGCTCCTTCACACAACAACCTGACAACTGCTGACATTTTGCCGATAGGGAATCAAAACATCTTCCTAATGAGTTCAATTTTTTCATTCCGCTCACGATTGCTTGTTTACTTCTTTTTTAACTGGATTTTATTGGTATGGTCGTTGGCTATAACTCTTTTTAATTTCGAAGCTCGGACATATTTTTTTCAACACACACCGCAAGTTAGTATACATGCTATTTAAGTTTTAAGCCACGTTTGGCTTAATCAGTTCTACCACTTCCAATTTGTTTTTTCAAAAGTTGTTTTACTTTATATTTCACGGTTCTGTAATAGGATCAAAGCAAAAAACCGCAACTACAAAGTCCAAATGCTTGATCAGCAAATTGAGTTTGAAGGAAGAATTAAGCCAGTGTAAGCTGACCGACACTCAGAGGGTTAATTCGCAACCCTTGCTTACTGTTACGACGTCCAATGTTTATATATCACATACAGTAATGCTTCTCGTTGATTGTGTTTCTGAACCATGACGCCTGCAGGAACTTCAAAGATTAAGAATAACCTCAGGGGTGCGTCTAGTGTCCTTGCCTGTAGGCAACCGGATTCTTAGGGTTGGGCTAGGGGGTCGGCAAATTCCAGACAAAATTCTTCAAAGCTAAACCCAAAACCCGCACAATGTTTGTTAAGTTTTGAAAAAAAATCAGTTCGCCTTTTGCCAAGTCATAGCCCACCCTTCAGGGGTCCTGATTCCGTCCTGTAAAAACCATAAGCGGGGCCCCTGAATAGCCAATAGTTTGACAAGTGGATTCGCCCCTGTGTCCGTCTGCAAATCACAGAAACAGTGTAACGGAAAACAATGTTATGGCTCGAGCTGGAATTTCGAGTTTTACAATTGCAGAAAATTAAGCGGGTCTTGAGTTGCGCCAATTGTTGCGTACTGTGACGTATGAGACGTAACTCTAAAGGTCACACTGTAAAGCCTATCATCTTTGACCCTCATGGATGAGTTAACTAGTTGGTCATTTCTCCAGAAAAGCACCGGTTCCATAAAGGCCTGGACTGTCCTGACTGGAGTTAAGCTGATGGCATTACTGGGTCTCGCCATCTATTCCTTGGTCGCCGGCCTCTTAGTTAATGGGATAATTTACATGGTAGACATCCCGTTGGAGGTAACTATAAACACTTGGCCATTGCTAGAGAGATGCCCGCAGATCAAAAGTAAGTGGCGGTGTATCAAGTATTCTTTTTCATGCTCTTTTGCACATGGCTTCAGGGCTATTTCATTTACGTCGTTATTGACTACTGCAAGGCACTCACCAAAGAACGCCAGGCATTACGTGCCGGCCTCCTTTGCGAAAGTTCGCAGGAGATAGCCATCTGCGACAGCAAAAAAGATGTCCCGGAACTGCACCAATTAGTTTGATCAGGCTGTATCTGCTGCTCGCCTCACCCTCAATAATAATGCAGTCAGTCTCTCCTAATTTACACGTTATATCTAAAGCGGCGGTGCGTCCTTCAACCCCACCTTCTGTCTGAGGCCGGATTAAAGCGCTTTTTCCACGGAAAGTTCCAGTATTGAACCGTTTCTTTAGGACTGTTCTCGTTCGTTTGACAGTGGTTTGTGACAGCCCAATTTCTTAGCCTTGCGTTATGGCATTTTGTCGGCTTTTTGCATACTTCGCTTTTGCTATGCTCTCTTTATTCAATTCATCCTTTGAGTGTTTTTATTCACTCATTTCGTCTCTTTTATCCGTTTTCCACATTTCTTATCGCTTCTGTATTTTTGAGATGTTCACTCTTTCGGCACTCGCCCGCTCTTTGTAGGACAGTCGCTACCTAGTTCTTCATCAATAATCCTTTCATTTGTCCTATCTTTCTGATCAGGCTCGTGCCGAATATCGTGGGGCAATAGGGAAATTGCCCGCACTAAATTATTTTCGTTACTCGGGGGGCAATTAGGGGGTGTTTTAAATAAGCCCTGACGGGGGGAGGCATTTTTTATTACTGTTATTACCAGAATTTTCCTTCGAGGCAACGGGAACTTCCAATTGCATTGGAACTGGAATTGGCTAAATGGAACAACAATTAGGCAATTCCAATGCCATTGGAGTTGGAATTAGTTCAGTAGCCGATTCCACTTTTAATTCAAAATTAGTACCGTATTAGTGACAATTCATAAAGTTTATTGCATCGGTGATTTAAATCAAAACATTTTTTGGCGCAATTTTAGAGTTGAAAAACACTGGAAGATTCCGTTTTTCTTGGTTTGCACTGTAAAAATCCGGAATCCGAATCCACCGGCATCAACACAATGTTTTTCGGATATAAATATAAATGCAGTTCTAAAAAGAGCCGAAAATGCCAGCGAAGCTATTCAGAATTGTGTAGCTCCGTTCTCTGATGCGAAAAAAATATTTGGCTGATATCAAGCGGTTCCAAACTAATTTGGGATGAGATAATGCCACAGTAATTATATTTATTGCATTTTCATAAATCGTTATTTTACAGTGAAAATCATGGAAAATGGAATCGTTCAGTGTTTTCACAATTTTGAAATTTCGTAAAAAATGTTTAGATTAGTCCCCGATGAAATAAATTAATCAATCATCACTACTGTTATACAAATCTCGGCCCCGTTTTTGGACATTCCTGAACTAAAAGAAAAATTAACCGTTTGTCATGTTTCTGGAACAGGCTATTTCAACCTTAAATTTAGTCTGCAAAAGTGGATTGCGGATCAACGAATCCCGAGGCAGTGGCCGCAAAAAAACAGAACGCCTTAAACCTTGAAGTGCAAGGCGGATTTTTAGTCAAAGGGCAGGCCGGCGTTCAAGACACGGAAAACTTTATTTTGAGAGATCAACTTCCCAAAAAAATGTCACTCCCCTGAGTTCCAGGGTACGAGAATGCAGAGACTAGCCGCATGAAGTGACAAACCATGTAGGGTCGATGCCGCAAGCCGAAGAGACAGACAGATAGACAGACATTTTAAAACAAACAGCGAAAGGTTTCTATCTATGGAGCGCCCTGCGTTTCAAAAGGTTTCGAGTCTACACACGATAAATTTGCTAAGGAGAAATGATTTCCTCCTAGCTAATGTACTAAGGCGAAATGATTTCTTCCCAGCTAAATTTGCTAAGCATAAATTAATTAAAGAGATGATTATTTAGTTTTCTCCCAGCTAGCTACAGCTTTGCTAAACCGATATCATTTTCTCCCAGCTTTCTTGCTAAACTAAAATCATTTCGTTCCAGCTTTTTGCTAAACCAAAATCATATAACGAATTATTTATTTAATTTTCTCCTAGCTGTGGATTAGCTGTGGCTTGCTGTAAAGGCGTGTTGGGGCGGAGCTATGGGCTGGGGTTCTAAACCGGAGGTTTTCGGGCCGGACCTAAAATCGACCCTTGCGATCGGGAGCGTACAGTAATAATCAAGATCTTCGGCCCCCACCCCCGGTTTAGAACCCCGGCTCATAACTCCGCCCCAACACGCCTCTACAGCAAAACCACAACCAATCCACAACTGCAAAAAATTTAAATTATTAGTGCATTGTTTCATTTCGGTTTAGCAAATAGCTGGGAGAAAACTTAATAAATAATTCATTATTTAATTTCGGTTTAGCAAAAAGCTGAGAAAAAACTAAATAATCATTTATTTAATTAATTTATGCTTTGCAAATTTAGCTGGGAAGAAATCATTTCGCCTAAGTAAATTAGCTGAGAGGAAATCATTTCTCCTTAAAAAATTTATCGTGTGTAAACTCGAAACCTTTTAAAACGCAGGGCGCTCCATATCTATCTGCCTCCTTTGTTAGCTTTAATGTCAGAAGTTTGTTTCAATGCGGCTTCGCAAATAAAACCCTTTAACGCAATGGCCGCACCCGCTGTTATCAGTCACAAATTATTCCACAGCGTAAACAAAACCCTAGTGCGGTAAGCCGAACCAAATGCCGGATATAAGATAAAGTGAGAGTGTCAATTTTGGTTCTCTTACTTCCAGCCAGGTTGGATCCTTCTCTTTTGCAACCACTGTCCAAGGTTGGGCTAGTTAAACTGCTTGGTCTTGACTCCCAAAGCGGCCTCCATCTTTGTGCTCATTTTTGCCAACTGTGAATATCTTTCGGGTAGTGGAAATCGGGAAGGACCTATTTTCGATATCGTCACTGCTCTAAGATGTGTTGTGGTTGTGACCCCAGAGGAGCCGCCACTGGAGTGGTCGCATTCTACATGGTAAGAGATGCTTTCCATGGACAAGTTATTATTACTGACGCATTTTTTTAACTTTGGACGATTTTCACAGAGGAATCGCAAAAAGTCGCCCCTTGATTTGTTAGAGATGATGTATACATATATATGATTCATAACTTATTACTGAGTGAATTTTATCGGAAGTGCTGCAAAGACTTTTGGGCGAAATTGCCAAGTCTGATGTATAGTAATACGTGTAGATTCTTACCTCGAATTACATACAAATTGTGCAAACTTCGAATTTTGAAAAAATGTTTACTTTCACGATTTTAAAATTAACCCTCTCAAAATTTAATTTGGAATTGATTGACATAAGCAAACTTTTGTAGATTTCGGGAGCAAAGTTGTAAGTCATTTCTGGAACATACTCCTAAATTTCCACTCAGGATCGAACATGGCGCATAGTTGCGGACCCAAGTGTACTGTAGAACAAAGATTCCGATAACGCCAATCGATTCGAAATTGAATTTTGAACGGGTCTGTGTCAGAAAGATGTGAAAGAGAGCGTGTGAAATGTCGCCAAGATGAGTTCCTGTAATATTAGCGATAAAATAGAATGTATAGCTGATCCACAAATACTGAATTCATTTACTAGCAAGTAGTGAAGAAGTAAAGCGGTGACATTTTGCGGCCCCTCCTCTTGAATTGTCCCAAAAAAACTATAAGGTACTCGATAATTTGCAGGTAACAGCAATTCTCGGTTCTGTTTTCGGCTTCTACCAACTCTTCCAATGGGACTTTTACTCCTTTTTGAGTTCCTTGCTCGACCTTATTTTAGCTGGAATCCTCCTGTACGGAGTTAAACAGGTAAGAGCTGCAACATTCGACAGATACAGAATGCTGTTATAACCCTGAAACTCCTCAGTTTTAACTCACGAGCTTTTTAAACTCAGGAGTTTTCATCAGTTTAAACATTGAAAATGTCCGATAAAAGCCCGAGTTTGTCTGTTTTTGGATACCATTAAAATAACATTGCATATACATACTCGAGAGTTAATTTAAAAGTACTTTTGTTTAATTGGAAACAGCTGCCTGGAAAGTACTTCCCCTAATAATAATTACATAATGGCTGCAGGCACGGGTGTTATCGGGTACAGCTGTGCCGCGGTTACTTTGAGGGTCCCTCTTCGGGTTCTTGTACGCCATATGAAAAAATTACGCGTTTGATTGGCTTAGGTGCTGATTGATTTATTGGGCTTTGAAAAACCCTACGACACCACAAAATCAAGCAATCAGGTCGGCACGAAACTCTTGTTAAGTGTTGACAAAAAAATGTATGTATAAAAATCTCTGGACCAGATCAACAGAATCGATAAAAAAATTATAAATATCGTGGATGAAGTACAGTGGAAGCGTTGGAAAGATGCCGAAGTTCCCTTTGGGAAAAGGACAAAATTAATAGAAATGACAACAATGCCTTTAACTTTCTGAGGTCGGGGCGTGTTCCTTTGGATCGCTTCGACGAGAGAAGTAGGCGCCTGAAGCGAATTTTTAACCGATCTCGCTGAAATCAAAGCGCTTAATCTTAGAATTAGTCGCTCTACCTGAATCCCCAAAACAATTTCACAAATTTGATGACGAATCAGGATCCGAGGTGATCCAAATGGATCCGGCAAAATGCGTATCTTCTTCGACATTTTTTCACATTAAGTAGAGTTTTTTCTCAACTTTTTGAAACTGCAGATTTCAAGCCATCTCGAATGCCCATAATTCGGATGGGCAGATGAATGAATCTGATATCCAAAGCCCGCACAAGAGAAATCAAATCATTGGGAAACCCCGAGCGAGCTGCCCAATGCGCACCGCCAGTGTAGATTTCTTGGTTGTGGTTTTCTTGCTGGCAATTATGACACACTGTGTGTACAAAGACAACTCGACATTTACATGGAAACTGCTATATGAATCCTGTGACAACTATCAATCAACTCATTTGATGCTTTTTACCCTATACCTACCAGAACCCAAAGAGCGACCTTCAAAGTAACCGCGGCACAGCTGTATTCCCTGCGGGGACGCGTGTGCGCACGGGTATTTTCTGGGTGGCATAGGCATTAACGGGTTTTTTTGAAGGAACGGGTTTTCGACACTGATTTTTTAAGCTTTTCTTTAAGAAAAAGAAATTCATCCTGAGCCGGTTTTTTTAACGCATATTTCTAAAGTCCGTCCTAATAACGAACCAAAAATTGAGATTAGTTATATACTGATACTAGTATTTTATACCAAAGCATATTACTTCTGTTCGAGAATAAAATGTATAGCCAAAATCACTTGGCATCAAATCTTCCGTTCAGAAAAAAATATAAAAGCATTTTGCAAATTCGTTTGACCGTAAGTTTCTGATAACCATTCCGAAGGCTGCTAACGATACAAAAAATTCTTTCGTTACAACTAGAATTAAGTACCACTATTTTAAGGGTAATCGCACTTCGACATGAAAAGTACACCGTAAAGCCTACTGTACTGAATACTGACAAGTCTATTAAAGGCATCGCTTCAACTCTTTCAAAGCGTTGCAAAACTATTAAAAACTGAATAAAATATAATTCCCGTGCCCGCAAAAAATACTCGTTCGAAAACCCTTGTCCTCAGGACTGGTTGAGTTAGAGGGTTGGCAAATGCCAGACAACATTTTTTCAAAGCTAAACCCAAAACACGCAGAATGTTTGTTTATTTGTGAGAAAAAAAATGGTTCGCCTTTTGGCAAGCCCTAGTTCACCCCCAGGGATCCTGATTCCATCCTGTAAAGACCTGAAAGGAGCCCCTGAATAGCCTGGGCTAGAGGGTCGGCAAATGCCAGAATATTTCAAAACTAAACCCAAGCCCGCAGAATATTTGTTTAGTTTTGAAAAAAAAATTAGTTGTCACTGTAACACTGTAAAGTCTACCATCGTTGACCCTCATGGATGAGTTAACTTATTCGTCATTTCTCCAGAAAAGCACCGATTCCATAAAGGCCTGGACTGTCCTGACCGGTATTAAGCTGATGGTAGTGCTTGGTCTCGCCATCTACAGCATGGTCGCCAGCCTCTTAATTTATGGGATAATTTACATACTAGACATACCGTTGGAGGTAACCATAAACACTTGACTATGCTAGAGAGATATTGGCAGGTCAAAATTAACTGGCGGTGTGTCAAGTATTTTTTTTCGTGCTCTTTTGCACATGGCTTCAGGGCTACCTCATTTACGTCGTTATTGACTACTACAAGGCACTCACCAAAGAACGCCAGGCATTACGTACCGACCTCCATTGCGTAAGTCCGCAGGAGATGGCCATCTGCGGCCGCAAAAAAGATGTCCCCGAACTGCACCAGTTAGTTTGATCACGCTGCATCTGCTACTCGCCTCTCTCTCAATGATAATGCAGTCTCTTCTGATGTACACGTTATATCCGATGTGGTGGTTCGTCCTCCGACTCTGCCTTCTGCCTGAGGCCGGTTAGAGCACCCTCTCCACGGAAGGTTCCAGTACTGAACTGTTCCTTTAGGACTGTTCTCGTTCGCTTGGCAGTTGTCTGTGACAGCCCAGTTTTCTAGCCTTGCGTTATCACGTTTTGTCGGCTTTTTGTATTCTTCGCTTTTGCTATGCTCTCCTTCTTTAATCCATCCTTTGGGAATTTTTCCACTCGTTTCGTCTGCTTTATATGTTGTCCACATTTCTTATCGCATCTGTATTTTTGAGGTGTTCTCTCTGGACACTGCGCCGAGCATCACGATGGCTTAAGTGCAGGGTTTTTTTTCTGCTGCATAAAGGCGATCCGCAAGCTGTCTTTAAGGATCTCGCTCTGCTTAGCCAGACCTTTGTCGGCATCCCGCCGCTATCGTGATTCTTTTGTTTTCTGTGTGAGTGTGTGAAAGAGGGTGCGTTCCAGCCATTTCGACTGAATTCGTGCCACCTTGACTGGATTTCAGCCTTTTCTAACTAGGGTACATCCAGGCAGGATCCAGTCAAGAGTCATCGTACGAGACAGACACCTCGTGAAACCACAGCAGGGACTCGTTTGCATAGAGTCCTTTCAAGTCGGAGCCAGGACCCCTTGTCGTAGGGCCAAGAGTTGGGCAAACTGCATTTTTTCAAAATTGAACCCAAAATACGGCCTTTTTTTTATCATTTAAACTTGTGGGGTCTTTCTGAGTCTGATTTTCAAGGACCTCTGGGAATTCAAAACACTTTCAAAAACTTCAGTTTTTTTATCAAATTTATGATTTTTAGAGATTAAAGAAACGCACCCTGGCTGTTAATGTTAATGTCCAAATTTGAAGGGACAACTAAAGCTTTGGAAATGTTAAACTGATATTTTGCAGTATCAGAATATATATATCGTCAACCTCGAAACCGACTTTAGTTTCAAACACAAGCTGGACCCGGTTGTCTTATCGGACATTATTGCTTGCGCTTTGTGCTAACAGGGGCGGATAGGGTTATGTTTAAAAGATCGTAGTTCTACTTTGTAGTAGTAGTTGTCTTTAGTATTTACTAGTTTCGATTTGGGCGGCTTCGTTTGCGGTCAGAAAAATGTCAACCTTATTGGCTGTAAACTCTTCCTGCGGTTTTGAATCTCGACGTTTCGGGCACGGAGAGAACGCTTCCGTTTTAATCATCCAGGACAACCAATCGCGCTGAGGTTGCGCTTTGACGAAGATGACTTTGTCTGGTCTTCCATCATCGACTATCTCGGCCCTATAGGACACCACCATAGGGCCGCACTGATTCGTTCCAAGCAGCTCTTGCGCAAAATATTATTTCAAATTTGACAATATTAATTTCAACTTGAATTTCGAGTATCTTGGAAACGCAATTAGAATCATGACCTTGTGAACTAATTAAAAAAATCAAAAGGGTGGGCCAATAGGGAAAGGGTGGTAAAAGAGTGGAATTATAGGAAAAGGGTGGGCGAGGGTGGGATTATAGATGTACGAGGTAGGGTGCCGGGCTCCGGTAAAGGGTACCGAACCAACCTAGGATATCACATTTTTTCAAAATTCTGATGAGTTAGCCGTACGGACAGATAGCTACTGTGAGGGTCGACCTACTCGGTATGGGTTCGCTGGCCAGGTAGCCAAATAGACTGTCCAGGCGGATGGGCAGGCCGAGATCAGTAAAAGAATCCTCAATCCAATGGATGAGGCTAGATATGCGGATTGTCGGATGGACAAGCCGAGCGACGGAAGAATGATGGTTCTGCTGCAAGGTCTGTTCATCCGTCCGGCTGTGCGTCCATTTGGCCATGTGTCCATCAGGTCCTGACCTAATTTGTTCAGCCTTGAAAAAACTATTCGTCCGTCTAACTCATCCCTAAACTGTCATATCTTAGAACGGTACGGTACCCCTGGCCGTGTTGGTACCGTTAACAAGTTCGGTCCCATAACAGGTTAGATACCCTACGGTTGGTTTGGTACCCTTTGACTGTGTCCTCTACCCTGTTTGTTTACATTCGTTTAAAATTAACTTCGTTCTCCCTTCATCGTAAGGAAATTATTATTAATAACTGTTATTTTGGAAATTACATTTGATTCATTCTTCTATGAAAAGGCCCTATCAGACTACGGCTACCACACTTCGCACACAGCAAAATCATATACTATTGAAAAAAAGTCCAGAGACCGGTGAAGTATGGCTCAGACTGGGTAAAACCTAAGCCTACAATACAAGTCTATGACAGATTTCTCCTCTAGGGAACCTGTATAGCGTGGGCAATTGGATTTTTTTTCTTCCAATAATGTTTGCGTCTTTTACCCCCGACTGTACAACGTCATTTTTGGTTGACCTTATCGCCAAACAAAGCAGGGTGGAAACTAGCTTAGTGCAGGACCGACCTGCGATAAATAGTACCGAGGGACTCAGGCTGTATCCCGCCTGCGTTCCAGCCACTTTGACTGGATTCCAGCCATCTTGATTGGATTCCAGCCATCTTGACTGGATTCGAGCTTGTTCTAACTAGGTACAGTAAAACTCGTCTAATGTAAACCTCTAAAATCCAAAATTTTTGTTCAACTTAGACGAGAAATTTACATTAGCCTACGGGCCCCTAAGGGCACCCCGGGGCGGGGAGGGGGGCGAAATTTCCCCCAATAAAACTCAGTGCTTAGAGAAATTCCGTACTTAGCCGCCGCAGCATTTTGTTTCGTATGACCGAGATCCTTCAACAGCAAAATGTTCTGGACAAGAATTAGCTCCTTTGCTAGCGTTTTACTTCAATAATCGGTGCCATTTTAACAAAATTTAGGAGGTACAAAAACTAACACATGCAGCTCAATGCGCAGATAAACACTGCAGTGGCTTGCAAGAAAGATTAAAAGTAAGAAACAAGAGGGATTTCGTCGAACATTTTCAAAGAAAAATGTCGAATTCAATTTAGGGGACGTGCGTTTTACATGGTTGACCGCAACATTTGTTCAACATACCATATAGAGGGAATATTTACATTAAGTTTCGCCCCCCTATGTTATATGTATAGGACAAAATCGGTATAGACGAGGTAGTTCGATATAGACGAGGTATTCGATATAGACGAGTTCTACGTTACACGAGTTTTACTGTATGAGGTTAGGTCCTTGGAATGGGTCACTTGATTTTCCGTATCTTGGAACGGGCCGCCGGGTGGCAGGGGGCGCTCTGTCGCAAATTAATCAAAAACAGATGAGTCACTGAATAATCAACACCCCCTATAGTGAAAATTTTCCGGCCGTTCAATCATTTCGTTTTTTCAACATGTTCCCACAAATTTTCTTCATAACTGATACGCATTACACCGGGTTATCGGTTATTCTCTGTCGTTCGGGACCTTGATGATACGCAAAACCTGTCTGGAAGTTCCGATTCCAGGGTGGCTCATTCCAAGAGCCTTACTCATACATCCAGGCAGGATCCAGTCAAGAGTAATCGTACGAGAAAGACACCTCGTAAGTCCGCAGCAGGGACTCGTTTGCATATAGTCCTTTCAAGTCGGAGCTAGGACCCCTCTTGGTAGGGCCCGGGAGTGGGCAAAAGGTCAAACTGCATTTTTCAAAATTGAACCCAAGATGCGGTACTTTGTTGTTGATCAGTGACAATGCAGTCAGTCTCTCCTGATGTACACGTTATATCCGATGTGGCGTTGCGTCCTTCGACCCCACCTTCTGCCTGAAGCCGGATTTAGCGTCTTCTTCACGGAAAGTTTCAGTACTGAACTGTTCCTTTAGGACTGCTCCCGTTCGCTTGGCAGTTGTTTGTGGCAGCCCACTTTTCTAGCCTTGCGTTATCACGTTTTGTCGGCTTTTTATATTTTTCGCTCTTGCTATGCTCTCCTTCTTCAATTTATCCTTTCAATGTTTTTATTCCATTGTTTCGCTTGTTTTATCTGTTGTCCACATTTTTTATCGCTTCTGTATTTTTGAGATGTTCACTCTTTCGGCACTCGCCCGCTCTTTGTAGGGCAGTCGATGCCTGGTTGTTCATCAATAATCCTTTTCTTAATCAATTTCGCCCTATCACTCTGATCAGGCGCGTGCCGAGTGGGGTGGGGCAATGGTGCAACTGCCTGCACTAAATGTTTTCGTTGCCCGGGGCAATTGGGGGGGAGGGGTAGATGAGCATTTGACGGGGAGAGCATTAAAATTGGTCCGGGCAATACTTTTTGTCCCTAAGGCAATGTTTCTAATTAATGAAATAACTTGTCGCCTGGGACATGAAACTGCACCACCCTCCGGCCAGACCTCGGCACGCCACTGCCGGATTATTTTTTCATGCCCTGCCCTGAGAACAAAGCAGTCTTACGCCAAAATTTCATTTCCATGGCGCAACCCGAGACCCGAAACGACATTTTTAATTCTGCCCGAACCCATCCTGAACCCGACCGGAAACCCGAAATAGAGCATTCACCGAAAAACATCTTATTAACTAGAAATTTCAGAAATCTTACGCTTCTGGCCAATGTTACGGAGGGACTTATTAATGTTACAAAACAACGACTTTTCAAAGGATTGAAATGGTCTTCAACCGGGACGGTGTGGTCCACAAATCCAAAGGTCATGCTACGAGGGGCTCTCCCTAAGTCTTGTCACTTGATTTTTTAAAATTAACGGCCAAACAATCTAATGATTTTAATTCACCGACCTCAACGTAGTCACCCTTAAACCGAATACACTTTTCAAAACGGGAGAGCCAACTCTGGAAAACAGCTGAAAATCCATCTTTCCCTAGCTCCCAGAGACGCCTGTCATAGCGCAGTGAAGTTCGTCTTCAGATTGAAATCTCTTTCCCCGCAAGGTTTCTTCTAACTTTAGTAACAGAAAAAAAACAGGGGCACAAGTCTGGCGAATAAGCCGGCTGAGGCAAAATTTTGAATTTTTATTTCTTGAGAAACCCGGTGGTCGATTCCGCCTTATGGTTAGAGGCGTTATCGTGGTGTAGTTTTAACCCACGAAGTTCCATTTTCCCTCGCTTGCGCTTGAGCGTTTCTTCTTCGCAATTCTCGAGCAACGAACTTTCGTAGGGCGAGGATCCTCTTTCTTCACCCACTGCATGGACTGCCGCTTAGAAAGAGGATCTTAATAATAAGCCCACATCTCGTCATCAGTGACGAGCTCTTTCAAACGTCTTTCATAGCCCTCACCATAGGCTTTCAGGAAATCCAGGACGAAATTCAACCGGTCCTGCTTCTGGTTCTCGGAGAGACTGTGCGGCACCCAGCGACTACAGACCTTTTTCATCTGAAGTTTCCGTTTCAAAATCAGTTTTATCCTCAATGAACTGATCGAAAATTCACGCTGAACCACCTGGTATGATGAATGGGGATAATCGGTGTTGAAATGATCCACGGCGGCAATTTAATTCAGGAGTGACAACCGTCGGGCGTCTTCAAGATTGTGGCAAATCTTCCAACTCACATCTTCCTTCACGCAGCGCCCAAAACCAACGTTGAACAGTTCTTTTCGATGGTACCTTATGTCCTCTAAAAGTCTTCTGCAAGCGGTCAAAAGATTTCTGAGGTGATAGACCATTTTTAAAATTATGGAAGATCGCTGCACGAAGAGCGAAAATGGAATTCATCATGGTGTGGTGGCAATGAGACAAACAACGTGCGTGTAGTGGCCTGCGTGCGAGCACGTCGCTTGTCTCGCCAGTGGCTCGCAACGCCCTACTTTTTTAAATCTAAATCACCCCACTTATTCCGTTACTTAACAGCATAAATCAAACAGTGAATGCCGCTGTCATTCTTTTAAAAAAAATTCAAGTGACAAGACTTAGGGAGTGCCCCTCGTATTATACAATTTCCCACTTCACAGAATAAATGGAGTAGCTATACCGCGCTTCTAGCGTGGTATAGCTGAAGTTTATTTCGGAAAATTTCCGCTGGCTTGCGTAGAATATTGTAGCAGCGTCAATAAAACGGAAATTGTGTCGTTTACTCGTTTATTACATATAGACTGGTCAGGTAAGTAGTTTTTAGATAGTGGTCAATGGTCATGATCTATTCATTGACTCTGCATGGATTTTCCCATACACTCAACGAGTGTCTGGTTAGCCTTTGCCGAGCTGGTGAAAGGTTTGCAGCGTGAATAGATTCATAGATCACTTCTCATTAAGTTATCAGGCACTTTTGAAACAGTATCTTTAGTGTGGACCACACTGGCCCGGCCAGTCAAACTTCCCAAACTCACCCAAAACTGAAATGTCCCGAACCCGCCCGAAAATCAATTTTCCCGACAATTCGGATTTTTTGGGGCCCGAAAGATTTCGGCGCAGGACTGGAACAATGCGGTCTCCTGCTTCTGGTCTTGTACTGGCACGCGTCATTGTATGGAAATGAGATTATGGCAAGCTTGCAGGCCGTGACCGGTTTAAGAGTCTCAGAGAAAGCAGAATGTTACAATGCGGTGAGACACAGACAACATAGGGATCCTGCAGTTTGAATTCTTCCGTCATTACAATACCGAAAGACTCGAACAGCCACGTGTGTTATCTCTACTCGAGGTCAGGCACGGACGGAGGAGTTTGAGTTTACTTACCGGGCAAAGGAACTAATCTTTAGTAAAGCTAAAAACAAAAACTTGGCCGCAAGCTCTAAAATTAAAACTTCCCTATTGACCCGAAAAAAATTTATTCGTTACCGTCCCTTATTACTTGAACTTATTTTTAAATATTTTCTTCCATTTAACGACTGGCAGTATGTTTTTGTTAATCTACCACAAGTATTGCAACCACAACACATACAGAATCACACCGGTAGCGGAAGACGCGCCAAACTTGTCAGAATAATCTCACTGGACGTATGCCAGCCGACTATCGCACCCTGTGCGACGATCATCGCCAGAGTGGCCGCCTTGAACGTCGGGAAGTAGCTTTGGGTAGCGTCCTCCACCAGCAGACAATGGTAGCCGCGATCATTCGCTTCGCGCATTGAGGTCTGCACACAGACTTCCGTGGTCACGCCAGTGAAGACCAAATGCGTCACTCCTTCTACCTGTAACCAAGGGCTCGTTTAGAAAAAAGAAAATAAAAATGGTTATCAGGGAGGGGGGAAGAGATGTTCACGAGTTATGACTATTATGTGGGTGGGCTGTTCGCGAGTGGGGGCTATTCCCGGGCGAACGAGATTATCGCGCGGAGAGGGGTGGAGACTTCTTTTGATGGGTATTATTTTTGGTTTCTGTTGAAAACAAAGCACACATTCCGCAGCCACGGTTTAAAAAAGTTAAAGGTCGCCCTAAAACATCTCGCACCCAAGGTCCATGAACGTCTTCGGATTATATTCTGCCCCTCCTCCAGCGGCACAACTGTTCGAAGAAACTGGCTGGGACCTGTAAAGGCACTGGATGAAGCAAAAGCACTTACCTGTAACTTTTCGTGCAGTCCGGTCGCATAGAACATCCCCTTGCCAGGCTTATCGATTACCAGCTCGCCCGCTTGCGGTGCGAGACAGTCGATTATCCCTGTACCGACTTCGCCGTGGATCAGCAGCCGCCCCATGGGCCGAGCTCACCGATTCGCAGTGCCGGTGAACCACGCAGGCGTTTGGATGGTGGGCAGTCTGAGAGGTCCACCCTGTGAGATTCGCGAGTGTATACGACTGGCCATCGACGGGCCCGCCATACCCGCAGAAGGTTGGCGATGGGGTTCACGGTGCTTTGAAGCAGGGTGACGTCATTACCCAGCGAGGCCCCGAAACCGCCTGGTTCGATGAAGTCGCGTTGCATGTCGATGATGACGAGAGCCGTTTTACCGTTGGGAGCCAAGGAATAAGGGAATGGTGTCGCAGCGATCTCAATCATTATGATTGTGTGCCTGCAACGCGCATCTCGTTACGATACCGTAGATTGTAGCTTGAGAAACGCTTAGTATTACAATGTGTGATCTGGCAGCTCCGAGGTCGAGGGGATTCCGCACAGAGAATGACTTTCGCGGAGACCTCGAGATTCCCAGAACAATTCCAAATACCGGAGAGATTCGGCAGGAGAAACGGAGCAAAGGATAGCGTTGACCGTCTGAAGGACTCTCAAGAAATTCGAAAGGCTTGTCAACCCGATCAGTCAACGAAACACTGCGGAAAACTCAAACACACAGCAAAGTTATACGACTGCAAACTTTTACTGCAAAGGAGCACATTACTGATTCCAGCAAACACATCACGCAAGGTGCAGATGGCAAGTCGCCGTAAAAAAGTATGACGAAGCGGAAACAGCGTTTCAAGTGTAATGCTAGAGGAACAAGGGAGCGGAGCCGCACACAGCGTGGTTTCAAGCCCCAGAACAGAAATGATAAACAGTCGAACTATCCAGTTTATCACAACTGTGAGAGGCCATTTTTGCGGCAGAGTGCAATTTGTCGTGCCACACAAGTCTTTCAGTCGGTGAATTTCTTATAGCACAGGCAGCGAGTATAGGATGCACTGGTTTGGCGAAAACGGGGGGAGGGAGTTAAGACAGGGACGATTCTCTACAACTTATATATTCCTGAGTAGGTAGGGAGCCCTATTCGAAAGCCTATCCATTCCTCGGGGATAGTTTCACGATCAAGAAAACTTCAGCTTCAAACTGTTCGGTTCCTACTGCTTTCATTTTATTCTATAGAACATCTCCGGGTTGAATATGAGATGAACTACTTGCCATGTTCATGATGCAAATTGGATGACACACTCCCGGCAGCATGCGGTTGAGATTGTTGAGGCCTGTGCAGCGACCAAAGTTGCAACTTGTAAATTGCAACCAATTCTTCGCGAGTCGACACTTGAATTGCATTTCCTTTACGGGCTCGAGACCATAGGCCACTTGCTGTTGTCGACGACAAGCGATCTGAATAAATCAGGTGATTTTATAGTTGAGTCGGCAAATTTTGTTGTCAATTCATACACACTTGTTACAATATATAGTACTTTTAAATTTACTAATTTTGATAGGGTTAGCAATGAATTTAGGCCGTCAACGGCAATTAAGACACACTCAGCGTTTCACGGAGGGAAACGCTAACTGACTGTCACGTCCCAAGGTCAATTGGAAATCCTTAGAAAAAGACGCAGAGAAGCAGGAACCGATCGCGGACATGGCTCGACTGCGCTGTATCATTAACAGGCATTGTAGTACCCTATCCGGAGGCAGTGATCTGTTTATTGGTATGACCCACTTTAACCATTCGTGCGTGCCAAATTCGGCTGTGGATTTATACAACGACGTTTTGGTACTGCATGCCGTGAAAGAGATTGGAAAAGACGAAGAGGTGACTGTCGCATATTGTGACCCGTCTTCGATGACCACGCAAGAGCGGAAGGAATGGCTGAAGTTACATGGGTTCTCCTGCAGGTTTGTGTGATTTAAACTTGTGATATGTTGAAAAAAATGTTGTCAATGTGTCGAACGAGCATTACTTTGCTTTTCAGAATGTAGCTTTATTTTCCCTCAAATGCAAACATTCGATGGTCTGTTTTAGGGAGTGAGGGGAAGGGTTTCTGACACAAATCGACAGAAACTATTTAACATTTGGCCAACATTTCAATTTTCCGCTATGTCTCTTGGGATTGACTAACTTTTTCCAGTTAGACGTTTCGAAATGTGAAGCATGTATGACATTTTTTTCCATTTTAGTTTCTGAATGCTTGTTTTTCGGGTTTGTGAACTCCGATTTCGATCGTCAAAAGACAAAAGTCGTTAAGGCTTTCAAGAGTGACGAATTATGTTTTAAAATCTCAGATAAATTGAATACTTTCCAAAAATGTTATCGACCACAGTTACATCTCACGGGGTGTTTTACGACCTGACCGCTAATTGCGCGCAGTGGAGCACACATTGAATAGACAATAAATTCCTCTCGGAACTGTTTGGTTATTTGAGGTAGAGGTACGAGCATATAGACATAGAGCCCTTTTCATTTGGATCAGAGGTGTGTCCCCCTATTTCTTTGAACTATAATAGTCATCAGAGGCGTAACGGACTTTTCGAGGGGGGGGGGTCAATTTTTTTCATGAACAAAAATTAAATCCCCCTCGTCAGCGGCCCGAATTAATTAGAGGGAACTCGCCCTAATGCCTCACTCCTTTACGCCTCTGAGATTCATAAATACAGGCAATTAAATACTTCCAGAATTTGGATAAAGTAAATTATGCATCTGTTATCACGTTAGGCAAGTTATCTAAGCAACACATTTTCAATAGGTGCATAGTGTGTGTGGCGGATGAGTTGGTGCCCCAATCCATTATGCTCGCACGCGACCGACTTGTCGGGATAGAACAGCAAATGATGGCGAAATACCGCATTGATTTCGCAGAAGTACCGAGTCCGTCGGTGGTGAAACAGCATGCGGATATCATCGCGAAGCTCGAGGAGACATTCGATGCGGGGCACCAGGAATTAAAGCTCGCCCTTTTCTGGCCCTACTTTGTGCAGATGACGATTGCACTACACCGGGGTGAACGGACAAGTGTGGTTAAGTTCATCGGCAAAGCTTTGGCGTGTTTTGGGATTGATCTGGAGAGTTTGCTGCGGTGCGGCCAAACAGGAAACACAATGTTCCTCGGCAAGGACGCGATCTACAGTTCCATCATCGCAACAATGCTTGAGAAAACTATTGACATCAATCACGCGACAGTTGGCGATCCAAACATCTGGCTCGAGGTTCGACGAACGCTAGCCACCATGGCACTGCTTCAACGGGTGGCGCATGGAAGTTCCTTAGACATGATCAAGCAAAAGTTTCCCAATGTTCCACCCGCCTTGTTCGACGAGTTCGGCGGTTTTGGAGAGGCTCGCCATCGCCCTTTTGTGATACATGTGCTAGCACAAGAATAAGAAATGGTGGATTGCGGCGGTCATGGTGCCATCATGTAGCTTTAATTTTATCCCCTTTTTTGCTATGTGTACGGTACTTTTATCGTGCCACGTTTTTGTGCAAGAGATCAAACAGCACTGTAACACATTCAATTTTGATTCAAGCGTAAATTCTTTGACAGGCCTTTTTTTTACTATTGGCTTTGGAAAACTTTCCTCCTCCATCACAGTACTCCACAGTGCTCCTCTTCACAGTGCTCCACGGTTATTTGGCCACGCCGGCTGAGTTTCAGATGAGCGTTTCCACACCAATTCCCTTGTAACATTAGAGACAGTTCGGCCGTGAAGTTTTGCTGTAAAACAAGGGTGTCAAAGGAGAGTTTCAAAAACTTCTGTCCACGAGCAAGCGCAATGCTGAACGGCGTGCGTCAAAAACAAGACCTGTGATTGGTCCAATCATATTTTTCAATTGTTTGACAGCTTGGGGCTGCCTGACCGCTCAGTCAAATGCAATCAGCAAATCTCGGAAATTTTCTGACTGATTTCCTTTAATATTGCCGGCTGACCCCTTGTTCCAGATCGTTCATCAACACTTTTTCGATGGATTTTGTTTGTGAATGGCAAACGCAGCTGACCACAACACCTTTCTTTAGTTGAGAGTGCAATCAATTATTTGCGTTTTTGACGACTACCAACATTGCCTGGTCGGATCGCGCCTGCCTAATCCATGGCAGACATTGCTTCATCATCTGGGTAATTTATTAATGAACCTGGGTTTATTAGACTGAATGTAAAGAAAAAGACTAGAGTGATGGAAGAGTAAAGTAAAAGTGTTAGTAGAACTGGCAAAACACATGATTGTAACGGAAAGTGTTAACTATAGGAGTGAAAATAGCGCATAAATAGCGCATATAGCTGAATTACGTACAGACAGCGTTAATAGAGTAGATAGGGAACTCAACTAGAAAAGTTATTAGTACGGTAAATAGCTGTAATAATTGGGCAATTAGCCTTGTTCGGCGTGGTCCAACAAAGGGATAAGGGAATATCCGTTAATGACGTCAGTAATTTTTATTAGGCGACTCGACCCCCCCCCTAACGTCAGAGTTCGTCAGAATTTTTTTAACCCCCCCCCCTAGATCTTCAGTTTCTGACGTCAGAAACCAAAGACCCCCTCCATTACAGAAAAAAAAGTGAAATGTATCTTTATTACTCCAAATCGGGCCTGTCCTCCACTAGGTCGCTACGCAGCCAATCCATCAAATCTGAAATGATAGGGATATTTTCGGGCGACGCCGGTACGTGAGCAGCGACCTCGTCATCATCACTCATGTCTTCGTAGTCTTCCTCCTAGTCATCCGGCGCACAGTGGTGATTTTTACAGGCGACCTGCGTGGCAAAATATGCGCCACACGTCTTGCAGACCATGCGATCCAACTTCCCACCCTTTCGTAAGGGGCAGTAGTAATCGAACGGCAGTGCCGCACAATGTCCTACAACACTGTGGCTACTGCGATCAAAACAAAGTAAACAGTGAAAGCAGCAAAGCATAAAGGGATGTAGCCGAAAAAATATTAGTGAAAATGGGAATGGCTAAACAAACAAACGTTACTGAATAATTAGTGCTATTTGTATAGACAGCTGGCAATACACGCAGTAATTTCATGAAGTGTTCTTCTGTGAGATCTGTTCCTTCTAGGAGCCACTGTTCCATTTGTTCTGCAAGAGAAGAAGATATATGACTTATTTGTAGGCCAATTATGACGCTCCATATTTGCGACAGATTTCGTTATGTTTATTAAATAAAATTTTACGGTGATATGGGTTTAATTTTAGCACTTTGTCTACTATAATACGTGCGAATAATAATGTGAAAGGTGACAGATATCATATACAGACAGGTTTTTCGTAATTTTTGCTGGGGAAACATAATCTCAATAAATAATTAACAAAAATTATAATTGCCATCCCCCACCACCGCTCCATTTAATCAAGCAGGGACTATTGCATGCACTCCCTTCAGTGTGCCCTTTTATGGGATTGAACTCACTTTCTATCATGATCTTTTCTTCTGTTTTGAGTTCGGGCTTTTCCGCACGTTTGGCACCAGATTCAGTAGCGACGGAGTTCATCTTCTCCATGTAGATAAAATCGATGTCAAAAGCTGCACGAATGGCCTTCCTCCAATGAATTTGCTCCAGCATAACATTCTGCAAATAAAACGCTGAATCATTATTTTGTTAAAGAAATAAACTTAAGCGTTCTATTCAATATCGAACACCAATTCCAATGAAATCAGATCGCGGAAGTACGTACCAACACTTGTCGCTTTTGTTCTGGGTTCGGTTCTTCTGCAGAGTTGCTGCTCGATGGAATGCTCTCCTTTAAAGAGGTAGAGTTTTACTACTAGGTATTTGAGTGCCTAAACGAGGAAATTGAAGAGTATTGTCGTCAATGTTGTCGGAACCAGCGACAATTGTTGGTATAATTTCTCGGAAGATATAGCAAGAAAACTTCTTGCGACCCTCAAGGAGAGGTGCGTGTGCATGCACAACAATAGTTAGCATGACTCACACTGTGCCGAATAGTAATGTTGTACATAGTGCTGAAATATCTTCGCTAAAAAGGCAATATAAAATTGTTCCCGTAATATATGTAGTAATTATGTAAATGTCATATACTCCATCACAATCGATGATTGTTCTTTGTTGGAATGGAAAGTAGATACACGGTTTAATGCCTATGAGGAAGCTTACGTCGAGGCAGATGTACTGAAAAAAAGTTAAATTCCCGTTTAGTTCATTTGCAATTAGTCCAGCCCGTATAATTCATTTGTCTCTCGTGCAAAATTGATCTAAAAAAAATTCTTGTACCTTCTCCTTAGGGATCACAGTGAACAAAGTTGCTACGTTCCATGCGCCAATGAGCCGACGACGGTATATGATTAATTTGTATAAATGAGTTTGGCAGTAGAGGAGCTCAAATATCTCCAAAAAAAATATTGTCCAACGCGTACAGGATAGCAGACAATGTAGGAACAGGAGCGTACGGTGGCGCGGCGATACCGTTAAGACCAGATGGACACACCCATAACTTCGACGGCCAGTGGATCAGCGTGTATTCTGGTGTCTTGTCGTACATTTATAACTCTATACTCATATAGTTCCTCGGAAACAAATTCCGGTATGTCATGCACCGGGTTCTTGCCCAGAAAGACGACAGAAAAATCTGGTGAGCAGTTCTTGCCACATTCTCGCACAGTTCTTGGCCAGAAAACTGGGAGATGTTCTGCCGAGAAGTTTCTGACCAATTCTTGCCTCTTCTGGGCCAGCACTGGGCAAGAACTGGCGAGAAAATGCTTTCTCGCACCATCTCGTCCGAAAGTTTAGCGCTGGGCAGAACCCTCGCAAATTCGGAATTATATAGGCAAACATACCAGCCAACCAAAAAGGGAACGCTTAAAACTGTATCAAACCGACCTTAATCCGCCACTACTCGAAACGGTATGTTTTTGTGACAGATTTGAGGCAAAGCCTTTCGAACAATTGTTTCGTGATGATCTGGTATTGCGGAACAAAGGCTGTACCAATATGTCTGCTCAAAATTCAGTTACACACGTGGCCACAAGACAGCGCCAGCCGAGTCAAACCATTTAGCTCGTTCATACGCGCTAACCAAGGTAAATGGTTTGACTCGGGTAGCGCTATCTTGTGGCCACGTGCTTAGTGCGGACCCCAAATTTGTTTTTAACTGCTGTTTATTTAATGTTTGATCAACCGTATTTGTTTCAACAATTAAGAAAGGGAATTGCCGGAATAGGCCTATAGCTGCAAGCGACTACAGAAGTAAACGAGTGTTAGTTTCGCCATACCGGTACCTCACTGGAGGAAAGAAATACGAATAAACGACTGATGTCCTAATAACCATTTGCAAGATCTGCTTGGTGCAGGCATATCCGGTTCTATAACCGCCCCCCCTCCCACATGAAATTTTAACTAAAAACTAAATATTTATTAATGGCAAGTCGGATCATTTTACCTATGGTGTTACACGAAAATCAAAAAATGACGTGAACCGAAATAATAACTGGTAGTTGATATGTACCAGAACACAGATCTCTCACCCTTGGGTTACATATGTGACGGTTTACCCACTTGACAAACGTTTTCGTAAAGGACAATATGTATCTAGGGGAAAAAATTAAATTTACAATCCAAAAAAGCACCCATGACATTTCTTAGCGCTAGTGCACATCATTGTTACCTTGGGGGGGGGGGATATGAAAACTAAGCTAACCGCAGTAAGTATTGACTGGGATTTACAAATGCTAGGAAAAATATTAACTAGCAATAATCTTGGGCTAGACTTCAGTACATTTGGAATTTAGAAAGTAATGTTGTTGATATTAATGTCTAGCATTAAGCGAGCGGATTATGTCATCTGCCGCCGATATTCAGAGAAACCGGACTCATCCCTGGGATTATTCCATAAGATGTCGCTTAATTCAAGACGATTAGATTCTAGCACCATGTGCTTCAAGATGCACTGTAATTAGAGGATGCAATCGTGCTTCCCATCGTCGACAGGAATCTAACAGATACTCTTCCTTTTCATGCAAAAAGTAATGTTACTCTTCCGGCAAAGTTTGAACTGTCTCACTCACTACCTTCCTGATATATACTGAACAGTTCCGAAATGAAACCCTGCAATGAGTTCGTGGCGAGGCTGATACTAGTACTTTTCTTTTTCACCCGCATGCTGGTTATGGGAAGGGAAAATGTTATTCGAGTCGATATCGCCTGTCCGGGATACATTAACATTTCCATAGCTCAAAGTGCGCTGGGGTACAACGGACCGGCCTTCGAAGCAGCCGTAGCCGAGAGCAATATGCATTATGCGGGTGTGTTCAACTTCACATTGAGCTTCCTCACGGATGACCGCAGAATTCGGGATGGATTTGATTTCACAGCGGAAAGTCTGGAACTGATAACATCCTGGTATTACAAACGGCATGAAGATCTCTCAGACAAAGTAGTTCGTGTTATAATAACCCCAGGTGAGATCAAAAGTCTAAAATAAACATCATACTCAAAAGATTATTTGGATGTTTTTTTCAAAGGGTCTATTGATGGTAGCAATGTTCAACAGCTGATGGCTAACTGGGGAACGATGGCCATTTTAACGTAAAACAGGCCTTGGTGTTTATACTAATAATAACAAAATACCATCTGTTCTGTTTGTCCATCTGTCTGTCTGTCTGTCTGTCTGTTTGTCTGTTTGTCTGTTTGTCTGTCTGTCTGTCTGTCTGTCTGTTGTTGTCTGTCTGTCTGTCTAACTGTCTGTCTGTCTGTCTGTCTACCTGTCTATCTGTCTGTTTGTTTGTTTGTCTGTCTGTCTAACTGTCTGTCTGTCTGTCTGTCTATCTGTCATCTGTTTGTTTGTATTTCGTTTGTTTTTCTCTCTCTCTCTCTGTCGGCTTGTTAGTTTGTCTGTCTGTTTGTCTTTGTGCCTGCCTGTTTGTCTGTCTGCCTTTAGTTAACAATTGGTCTGCTATTTTAGGAGTGCCAGCACTAAATCTAATTACAAGCTCCCGGCTCCTCTTATATTGGGCTTCAGCTTTACTACCCTCGGACCCATTGCCGTGACTTTTATTGATATTCTTCGCATGTTTAATTGGACAACCGTCTTCCTCGTCACCGATTACGGCGCTTCAGAGGGCGTCTTTGCTTACCTGGCAGTCGAATTCATCCAGGCTGTAGCAGACATTAACGCTGACGCGAAGCGGAAACTATTCACGCTCCACCAGCGCCGTGTAACTTCCGGAAAACCAGTTCCATTTCAGGCCCAACTGATCGACGTATTGACAGAATTTCAAAGTACCAGCCGAGGTATAGCTAAATATTCAGAATGAGCACACGCGTTTGTTCTGTAGTACTGTGAAACCGAAAGTATTGTTTGTGTCCTTCCAGTGATGATATTTCTCGGACGAGGCGAATTCTTACGACAATTGCTGGTAAATTTGGAGTAAATAATTTCATACAAGGGGTTGCAACGGTGGCATACACGCCAATCTGCCTGAATCGTTTTTACAAATAGTGGACAGTTTTAAAAAATATTTCATTTGCCCTTATGCTCCGGTTTTAACGGAGAAAAAATCCGAAGCTCTCTGAGTATCATGTAGCATTACTATTCTGTTCAGCAGTTGAGTGTTTGATCAACCGTTTTCAAAAACTGTCAGTTCATTCTCATGGCTGAATACAGCCGGTGAGCTTGCAGTGTGCTGGTTTATAGTAAAATAATCATGAAAATGATTAAAATTTGTGTTACAAAGAAATTATCTTTAGTAGTTTTTGTTGTTCAGGTTTTGCTAAACTTCAAACCTAGGCGTACTGCGGAAGATCTCTTCTCGCTGCACAGTTAACTTACTAAAAAATAAGTTTAAACATTTTCCTAATCCAAAATTATTTTTCGAGTAGTATCAAAGAAAACATTTTTACGACAGCGTGGGGGGGGGGGGCGGAGCCATAACCTCTGATGTATCCGGGCTAGAATACGGAAAACCTACAAGCGTCTAATAGCTTCGCCTCCTAACGTCCAAAAACATTCTCCTTGATTCCAGTAGATTTAAAATAAATTTTAGGATTGAGTGGTGACAAAAAATCGTTTAATTTCAACTTTCTTGAAATTAACGTTTTTCTACAGCTAACAGCACATCGACTGAATATGACAACGGGGGATTATGTCTATCTTGCCTATGAACCGACTCCGGTTCTGCGAGCCGAGGCCAACGTCACCTGGCAGAAAGGAGATGGCGATGATGTGGTAGGATCTTTCTCTCCTCATGCATACAATGCCAGCACCAGTCGATTCACGTATCTTTCAATTGTTCTGAGATACGAGTATCATGTTCGTGATTATGCTACTTTGATTACATTTTTTTAGACGGCCCAGGACGCCTTCAGGTCACTCCTGTTAGTCCACTTGCACGATAGCGAGAGGCAACGACTGCAATCTCCCAAGGTTACTGCCTTAGCAGAGTGGGTGAGGCAGCGTTCCCGAGAAGAGTTTAACGTCACCGTTTCCGCCAATCAAACGGTACGTTCTCCCGTTTTATATTCATGTATTGGGGGTGAGGGGATTTTGCCTGCTGTAATGTTCATCGCCTTCATGAAGCAGACATAAGAAAGAGACCTAGTTCTACAAAGCTGCAATTTTCTGATAATTTAACATTAAGTTGAAAATATTGACATTAAATATACTGATCTAAAATATGGCTATTTTTCGATTGAAATGTCTTCTAATTACTTCGATATGAATTATGGATCCTGCCAATCTAAAATTGATATATCTGCATGTGGTATGATGGCACGAAAAATTGTGGACTACAATGTCGTTTTTAAATTCTGTACTTCTTCCAAACCAAAATAGCTGTTGCGGGTTTGAATAAAAAGATTCCTGTCGGTTGACTGTCTGACAGCGCCTGTAACGCTTTGCCACTCAATTGGCGCGCCCTCTTAGGCCGTTAAAAAAAGCGTTAAATATATTATGACTAGATAATATTTCCAACCTTTTTAATATTATGACTAGATAATATTTCCAACCTTTTTAATAATATAGCGATATAATATTTTTAACCGTTTTACTACTAAATGCTGTGGACAGTATATCTACAACATCCCAGCTGTACTTGATTATTTAATGGATGGCGGAATTTTCGCAGAAGTGCTGTTAATGCGCTTCACACTTTTACTTAGCCTGTTCCGGGAGTGATTAGCGCTTATCGCAGCGTTGAGATTTTCGCTCAGGTAAGCCCAATATTTCCTGGCCCATTATGATTTAGTCATTTCAACGCACGTGCTTGAATCAGTGCAAGAGTAATACTCTACTTATCATCCACATCCTAGGTATTAAATGAGTCCAGACATCGACATGGTACTGCCTCGTTGTACGATGGGTTCACGCTGTCTCGAGCCTTCCTCAATCGTTCCTTCCCTGGCGATCTGTCGGATGTTTTCATCGACCAATCAGGCACCCGCCGTGTGGAATACGTTCTGGTGTATTTCGATGCCTATAGGAATCACCGTCGCCAGGTAAACTATCAGCGGGTTAGTGGCTGCTAATTGAATTATAATTGTGCTTCGGATTTGTGCTGCATTAGCGACAGTGCGGCCATCGATAAAATGCGTAAAAAATATTTTCAAAAAACGATACAAAAACGGTATCAGCGAGCAAGCCAAATGCGACCAGTGAATTTTGGAAATTCACCGATCGAATTTCCGTGACAACTCCGGCTGATCACTTGTTCAAACTCGTTCATCAAACTTGTTTGATACATTTTGTTGTTGATTGATGGCAAACGTTGACGACCGCATTTTCGCTATCACCAGTGTAGTATAAATACACATCGAAAACTTTGCAGGTGTTTCTGCGACAAGTAAAGGGAGAAAATTTTACCATGCATATTGTGGAGAAGATTGCTGATTCCTGGCCAGGAAGTCAGTGGCCGCCACGAAATGAACCACTATGTGGCTATCGAAATGAAAAGCCAACCTGCTTAAAAGGTCAGCTCGTCATTGTCAAAGTTCGCATGGTCAAACTGTCAGCTATTTGGCCATAATGGCCGCAGCGAATAAAATTACCTTTTTTTTCGCTTAAATTTCCACGTCCAGGAAACTCGTTTTTGCAAATTGTGAGCCTTGCAACTGCCGCTGCCGTCGTCGTACTTTGCGTCATATGCCTTGCAGTTCACAGGTAAATAGAAAACTGCATTCATATGCCGGTTCGTTGGCGTTGTGCTTTAATATTTTCAATGTCTGAGATCAGAGTGTCTGTCTATTGTTGGAACGGCACGTTTTCGAGGATAGAACGGCAAAGGTCAGAATGTCTGATTATAAAGTGTCTCTTAGGACGGTGTGTCTGCTTGGACGGAAAGTCTCAAGGGGGAACGTGTGAGGACAATGTGTTTATTGGAAAAACATGTCTGATTGGACAAAACGTCTGATGCCAAAATAACAAGTCGATCAGGGCACACAAAAATTTAGCAACTGTCTGGAGGACAGAATGTAGAGGGATAAAATTCTGATATGTCGCATAAACAGGTGCATCGTCGTTTGCATCTAAGCTGACGTTTTTGTCGTTTAATGGCTTCCGTTTATGCCTTTCTACCCCTCCTAGCCCCCCAGTAAGCACGGGGATAAATTAAGCCATGTATCTAGCCAGTTTTCTAAAATTCTGGCTTTATTAAACAGATAGACTGGCTTTATTTTATCTAAATGGCTGAAAAAAAATGCCGGGTTGACTTAATTCTCGGCAAAATAAGCCTTGTGATGTCTAGGTGGCTGATTGACTTGCAGAAAATTCGATAAGACATGAAAAGTTAGGTGTCATTCGCAATGTTAAAAACTAATTTTTACCGTCGAAATGTTCCAGTATTTTCTGAGTCACTTACTAAGACCACTCTTTTCATCAGTCTAAATTTATGTGAAACGATATGTGTGAGCTTTCAAAATTTATACGCCTTATTCATTCTTATTCGAAAGGCGAGCAGACTGTAAGTTTTTAAAATATAAATGACAAAAATAAAAGTCTGTGCAGGGTGCCCAAGGTTTGGCATCTTGTGGGACACCATGGTGGGATTTCTGATTATTTTAGAACACGGCGAAATGTGTCCAACAATTGTTCTGAAACAGTTTTAGCATTTTCGCGAAGAATTGCTAAACTTATGCTTTCACGTTTCACGGCCCTGGAAAGAGTAGAACAATATTCAAGCGCTATTATACCTTGGTTTGCGATAAATTTGCAATACACTGAAAATCCTGAGATTCGAACGGTCACATGAGTTTATTTCCATCGAACGGTTTGCTCAGAGCCGGGTTTTGCTAGCTTGGAGTTTGAGAGAGTAAAGTAGAAACGATACTGCGACTTCGTTCGAATCTCATGGCTTTCACTGTAATTTTTATATGAAAGGAAAAAATCTTTTTGTCCACCAAATGCGTACTAGGGTCTGTATACAATCCTTTTTTTAGCCAGTTGGGGTTAATTCTGGAAGTCGGATTAAATTTGTCCTACTTCCCAAAATCCTAAACATTTCGGAATTTTAACGAGTATATTTTCTGGCAAAATTTTTGCCGGATTTTGTGCGGAAAATTAGACGGAAGGATATCTTTCTGTATGTGTAAAGGGAACTAGGGCTAAAGGTCCTTTGTTTGCAGGTGGATGCAGGCTATGCGTCTCCTACATCTTCTTTGGTGGAGTTTGGATTCGAGCCTGCTAGTGATTGAAGAACGGCGACCGCTTCGGCGAATTCAATCCATCATCCAGCGAGTCGGCACATTCGCTCGGTGCTTGGGTTCGCGCGTTGAGCTCGACCATTCGGCCACCCGGTTTGCCTTAATGGTCCAAAAATCGAATTCAGGCTACTGATTCCCAGGCAATAGTTGTGGTGACAAAAGATAAAAATAGGGTTGTTGGAACACGCCCAACAAGTCCCCATATCCAATCATTATAGCTCTTTAACTCACTAGTACCTTGCGAAGTTAGTAAGTCTATCTACCCTATTAACCCTATTCTGCTGCTACAGCTAATTACTTGTACGTAATCCTTATGTATGTGCTATTTACTATCACTTCTATAGTTAACACTTTACTATGCAATAATATGTTCTGTTAGTTTTAGGGGCAGTAATACATCTTCTTTCCTTTCTTCCAGTTCTCATTCTCTACATATCTATACTGTCAGTCTAATAAACTTGTTATCTATCAAACTTCCTGTTGATAGATCTAACAGGGTATAACTCGACCGACGATATAATGGCCGGCAATTTCTCACTGCCCAATGCCTGTGTAGAGCTCTATTGCCCTGTTTGCTGCGTAACCCGTTTTATTGCGCAATCCATTTAATGTACTCATCTCTATATGTTTAACATCTTGAATCGAATATTTCGTTCGGTAAAATTTGTCATATAAAAAGAAACAACCAAATCAAGGTGTAGTCATGCCTTATCACAAAATCTATATTTCAATTTCAGATTTGCCTAGAGTAAAAGCAAGCTCTTTCTCAAACTGAAAACGTTCGGAACTTCAGTTTATATAATACACTAACTGTATAAATTAAAGCGTTTTACTAACTGAGGAAGTATTTCAGATGCCGAATTCTTCCACTTTAAAAAAATGTTAATAGAATTACATTTATACTTGAAATTTATTTCACCGCTGTTGTCCCAATAACTTTTTTTTGGCAGACATGAAAAGCTGGGAAAACAATGGAAGATTTCAGTTTTATTGATTTTGCTTGTGAGAACATCGATTTTCAGAAAAGATTACATTTTATCATTTTTGGCACAGTTCTTCTAAACATTTAATTTGGAATTGACTGGCATTGGAAGAATCAATGTTGGTTTGATGGGGCGGGGCTGTGGGTCATCTCTCCCTTGTAAGCACGGGGATAAATTAAGCCATGTATCTAGCCAGTTTCCTTAAATTCTGGCTTTATTTGACGGATAAACTGGCTTTATGATATGTACATGACTGAAAAAATGCCGGGTTGGCTTAATTCTTAGCAGATAAGTTTTGTGATATGTCTAGATAGCTGATTGACTTGCAGAAAAGCCAATAAGACATGAAAAGAGCCAGGTGTCATTCGCAATATTCAAAACTAATATTTACCGTCAAAATGTTCCCGTGTTTTCTGAGTCACCTACTAAGTCTTTCTCCGTAGTACATATGAAAAATTAAGTACAATAGGTCATAGAAAAAGTCAATTTTTCACATAAATTACACGCCATTCCGCACAGAATTCGTAAGGTCGTTCACAGGGCGTGTGGTCACTCTTTTTATCAGTTTAAATTTATGTGAAACGATATGTGTGAGCTTTCAAAATTCTTATGTCTTACCAAGCAAACGCGGTGAGTTGAATCGCTGCATGGGTTGAATCGGTTGGGTGGCGGAGGGCGCCACAAATGAAGCTGAATGAGTGTTGTTTACAATTTACACTTGTGGCGCCCTCCGCCACCCGACCGATTCAACTCACCGCGTTTGCCTGGTATTCAGTCTAATTCGAAATGCGAGCAGACTGTAAGTTTTTAGAAATAAATGACAGAAATAAAAATCTGTGCAGGGTGCCCAGGGTTCGGCATCTTGTGGGACACCATGATGGGATTTCTGATTATTTTAGAACACGGCGAAATATGTGTCCAAAAATAGTTTTAAAACAGTTTTAGCATTTTCGCGAAAAATTGCGAAACTTACGCTTTCACGTTTCACGGGTGTGGGAAGACTGGAACAATATCCAGGCGCTATTATACTTTGGTTTGTCAAGCGTCAGTAGTTAAAGGCTCAAGAGATTCGATGTTTAGCCCATCTGAACAAAACTTTTGAAAACAATTTCCAGAACTGTTTCCAAACAAACACAGGTTAACAATATTATAAATCGTATGACAGAAGTCTAAAGAAAGATGAAAGCATTGACTAGAACTTTTCTTTTCGTACACTTCTCGTACACCGGATGTGTACTAGGGTTTGTATATTATCCTATTTTTGGCAATTTGGGTCAATTCTGGAAGTCGGATTAAATTTGTCTTACTTCCCAAAATCCTAAAAATTTCGGAATTTCAACAAGTATTGAAAAAATTGCGGAAAATTAGACGGAAAGATATCTTTCTGTATGTGTAATGGGAACTAGGGTCTGCAATCCTACTCGTAATTTCTCTGTTAGCCCCAAGAATGGCATGAAGCTGCATCCTCTGATATCCAAAGGGATTTTACAAACGCTAATAAATTTCAGACTGAATTTTGAAAGGGATTGCGTCAAAAATCATCAAATGAAGTCGTATGTGAAAATCGACGTTTTTAACCTAAAATGGAATGAAACTGGAATCTTCCATTGTTTCTCAACTTTGAAATTTAGCAAAATAGGCTACAAAAGCCCCCCCCCCCTGCCTGGCCGAGGGGGTCAGCTTCATTATTTAAAGAGTGTAAGGGGCCGGGAAGGGGGGGGGTGGTGGGATCGCCCTTGGCCGATAAGCTAATAAAAGAACTAACCAAGATCACCTAAAATCAATAAAGTAATTAACTTTTGTAGAACTTTTATAAAAGTTAATTACGTTATTAATCGCCACAATTCATTGGCCAGACATGAACTATTTATAATCAGACGTGATTAATTTTCGCGTCAAGCATCAATACGTCTTCTGCAGCTCATAATCAGAGAAATAAGCTGCAAGTGTGGGATTATTTCATTTAGCCGCCTCGGGATAATGAGAACTTATCTGTGCCTCCCATAATTCAGAGGCACTCCTGCTACCGCACTTGTTATGTGAAGCGATCGCACTTATGCCACCGTCATCAAATTCTAAATGTTCTTCTTTTTCATGAATAAAGTAATAATAATTGCCAGTCAAGGGTTGAAACACTTCGTCGGTTTCCTCATATAATTCTAACATGAAGCCCTTCGCTTATTGGGTGACCTTGATTAGGCCAGTGCTAGTAGTTTGCTTCCTGATCCGGATGATGGTCGGGGCGAGTGAAAATGTTATTCACGTTGATATCGCCTGTCCGGGGTACATTAATATTTCGATCGCTCAAAGCGCGCTGGGATACAATGGACCGGCGTTCGAAGCAGCCGTTGCGGAGAGCAACAAGCGCTACGCGGGTGTCTTCAATTTCACTCTGAGCTTCCTCACGGATGACCGCAAAGTTCGGGATGGATTTGATTTCACAGCCGAGAGCCTGGAATTGATAACATCCTGGTACTACAAACGATATGAGGGTTCCACAGACAAAGTACTTCGCGTCATAATATCTCCAGGTAAGAAGTTCTGCAGTAGAATAGGAAAATTATTGTCAAAGGATAATTTAAACGCTATTCTGCCAAAGGTTCTATAGATGGCACGAATGTCCAACAGCTGATGGCAAACTGGGGAATAATGTCAATATTAACGTAGGCACATTTTTTGCTTAATTTCATATATCTCTCTGCCTTTATCTGTCTGTCTGTCTGTTTATTTCATTGTCTGTCCTTCGGTTCATATCTGTTATTGCCAATAATAATTTAGGAGCGGCAGCACAATATCAGACTACAAACTCCCGGCCCCTCTTATTTTGCGGTTCAGCTATACCAGTCTCGCTCCCATCGCCGTAAACTTCATTGATATTCTTCGCATGTTTAATTGGACGACAGTGTTCCTCGTCACCGATTATGGTGCTTCAGAGGGCATGTTTGCTTATCTGGCCGCGGAGTTTATCCAAATTGTGGCAAGCATTAATGCTGCAACGGAACGGAAGCTGTTGACGTTACATCAGCGCCGCGTTACGTCCGGCAGACCAATACCTTTTCAGACCCAACTGGTCACCGTGTTGACAGAATTTCAAAGTACCAGTCGAGGTGAAACAAGCTTATATAATGAACACATAACCTTTGTGTTTTTTACACTTAGAAGCAATAAAAAGTATCATGCTACTGCTTCCAGTTATGATATTCCTTGGTCGAGGAGAGTTCTTGCGACAACTGCTGGTAAGCTGGAAGCTCAACACTTTTTCTATAGTCATAATTGCTTTTGTTAAAAAGTACTGTATTGACATGTTTTGCAGCTAACAGCCCATCGGCTTAATATGACCACTGGAGAGTTTACCTATCTCGCCTACGAATCGACTCCGATTCTGCGAGCAGAGGCCAATGTCACATGGCAGAAAGGAGATGGCGATGATCTGGTATTCCTTTCTTTCTTGCTATAATGAACACAAATCCGTCCGCGTAAAAATTTCTACTACTACGTGTAGGTTCCTGATTATTCTACTTTCAAAGATCCTTGGTTTCAGGCGGCCCGGGATGCCTTTGAGTCACTTCTACTGGTCCATCTAAACGAGGAAGAGAGGCAGCGATTGGAATCTCCCAAGGTTGTAGCCTTGACAGAATGGACGAGACAACGTTCCCGAGAAGAATTCAACATTACCCTCTCCTACAACCAAATGGTACTTTTTCTCTTTTTACATCTTCTTGACGTATTGCCGGTCAGAGAATTTTGCTTAATTGCTGAGGCATTTCATCCAGCAGCCATTCGTGTTACATTGATCTTCAATTATGCAATATTTTTTACACTAATATAAAAAAGGTTTATTTCCTTTGAAACAAGGATAGTTAATGACTTGGAACTTTTCTCATTATCACTGTAGCTGTTTGCCCTGGTGTTATGTGACAGACAATATTTTGTTATGATGCCGGTGTTTGTAATTCTGTTTAATTCTTCTAGACAAGTTTGTTCGTTTGAATACAAAGAATACTTCCCCATTGTTTTCGACTGATTCTGCTATAAGGTTCAAAATTGACAACGCATACTTCCTCCCATGTTTTGCCTGTGCTAACAATAATTATGCAGTTTCGGAACGGTAAGAAAATTGTACCTAAATTCTGTAATTGTCTTCCTACGTAACTGCAGACATCTAAATAATGAGAAAGTCGGCTCTCGTCCGAAATTAAACGTCAATAATAACCACAGAAGTCCGGAAACAGCATAGAAAGATAATTAAAGGTCATCTTCGGAAACTTATTTTAAAATTCTGGTATGCTAGCCGTTTCTCAATCGTCAATTTTATCAGGCTAGCCTTATAAGAAAGTGCCGCACGAGGAAAACCTGATGGAAACAAGAAGTGGTCAATATGTTTTTATGCTTTATCTACTTTGTACCAGATATGCTGAAGCTGTATTTTTGCTAGGAATTGTTAAAACATTTCTTGTCAATTGTGTTTGAATTGGACAAAATTGATGGGGCAGTTCATACATTAGCAGTTTGACTTGTCATTTGCCCCCATTATTTGCTAGGATGTGCAGCTAAGCAAAATCTCTGTACCACGTAAACAGTGACGGACCTCATTTTCGCTGAAATATTTTCTCATTGCTTTTCATCCGCTTACTCAGCCTGTTCCGGGAGTGATTAGCGCTTATCGAGGAGTTGAGATTTTCGCTCAGGTAACGCGTCAGTCTAATGCGGCTTATTATCATTCCCTTTCACGTGCAACCTCGCTTTTGAATTAAGGTAAAGTTTAAACCCACTTATCATCCACATCCTAGGTATTAAATGAGTCCAGACATCAACATGGTATTGCCTCGTTGTACGATGGGTTCACGCTGTCTCGAGCCTTCCTCAATCGTTCCTTCCCTGGCGATCTTTCGGAGGTGTTCCTCGACCAATCAGGCACACGTCGGGTGGAGTATGTTCTGTCTTATTTCGCTGCGGGCAGAGGTCACCGTCGCCAGGTAGATTCCGAATTCGATCAGTGTTTTAATTAATGAAACGAACAGGATAAGTGTCAAGTACTCTCTGTATAGCTGAAAACATGTTTATTTCAGGTTTTTCTGCGACAAAGGAAGGAAGACAATTTTGCTATGCAGATTGTGGGAAAGATTGCTGATTTCTGGCCAGGAAGTGAGTGGCCACCACGGAATGAACCTCTGTGTGGATATCGAAATGAAAAACCAATCTGCTTCAAAGGTCAGTTCCCTGTGCCACAAGGACACCTGCATTTGTCGGCCCAATCGAACAATTGCTCTTCCGTATAAAAGTCTGCAACCCTGCAAAAAAATGACAGTAATTCGAACTATAACTAGAATTCTTCATGGTTCTCGAAACGGTACCACATTAAGATACAAGTTGGCCGCCTATCATTTTGTTTATACTAAAATGAATCCATAATTTGCATTCCGAAATGAGATGCAAAAAGAGTTACAATTTTGGACTGAGCCGCGGAACCGCATGGACTTGGTTGACCAATAGTCAGTCTTCCCCAAACACTCCCTCCTTAGCCAAAAAATTATTTGGCGTCATTGGCATGATTAACCGGCCGCTAGAGGTGAGAAAAAAAATAGAGAAAACATACTCGTCCGGGAATTAAACTGACGCCCTTCTCACATTAGCCACAGCAATGAAATTCAAATGGAACAATGAAATTCACAATGAGGAACATAGTTTAAAGTACCAAAACGATTGATCAGTGGTCAAATGGCACTGCACTTGTCCATTAACAACTTTATAGGTATTTTTAATCTTGGTGCTAGCCAAACTAATAAAATCAACACATTTTTCTACATTTCCAGACTTTTCAAACTTACTCTGCGAAAACTTCAAAGTCCCAATAAAATTGGTGTCCAAAGGGTTACAGGCTTCCTTGTTACGCAACATGGAACGGTATTTAAGATAGCAAATGTAACCGTTAATAAATTTAACCGTATTTCCGACAGTGTTTTCAGGGAAGGCCCTGGAAATAAATGATGACGTACAAATCGAGTCATCATTTGAAGAGAAAATAACTTCGGTTTTTAAACTACCCGAAAGATTAAATTAATTAGGCTGTACTATTTTATATGTCGCTTTACTTATTCTCCATATCTAGGAAACTCCTTTCTGCCAACTGCCGTCGCTGCAACTTCCGGTGCCGGTGCTGTTCTTTCTGTTGTTTGCTTTATAGTTCGAAGGTAAACTAAACTGTAGGGTGACAGAAAAGGTACTCATGACAGTGGGCAGGCACCTTGTCCCCCGACATTCGGTCCCCAGGCAGCTTAACGGGAAATGGGGCCCTAAATAAACTGTTTATTGGGGCGAAATGTCTCCCTATAAAATCTAAGATGGCTTCTCTGAACAGACAAAAGTTTGAGATCGTAATGCCTCGGGACAATAAGTGGCAAAATGTAAAAGGAAACGACACAGAGTTTGGTGGGAGAATGTCGGGGGTCAAAAAGTCAGTATATGTCATGTACCGTCTGCCGCAGATCATGTTTTAGACATTTAATTGGCCTAATATCAATTATTAATCTCTCTTTCTGGCTGGCTATTGCTTTTAGGTGGATAACTTCATTTCGTCTCCTACATCTTCTATGGTGGAATTTGGACTCAAATCAGCTAGTGATGAAACAGCAGCGACTGCTTCGGCGTGCCCAATCCATTTTTCAACGAGTCGGCGCATTCGCCATGTGCGTGGGCTCGCGTGTGGAGCTCGACCATTCGGCCACCCAGTTCGCCTCAATGGTCCAAAAATGGGATTCGCGCTACTGACTCCTGCGGTTTGCTCTTTGGCACTGGAATCAGAGATACATTCACCTACACTGTAGTTCGATATTAGATGTTGCTCGAGCACCGTTGGTTTCGGTACACAAAATAGTAACTAGTTTGACTAACCCGGAGTTGATCCTTGATATAATTAGTTTTGTTATATGCTTTGTCATGTGACGCAATACTCTTCGCGCTGATAGTCAACGGACATACTACAAGCATGTCAGTACGTAACAAAACGCTACCATTTACGTGACGTGTCATGCACAAGGACATTCGATGGCAGTGCAGAGCAGGAAAAGTGGTACGCCTCGGGAGCAAGGGGGATCAGCGCGGAGAACGACTACCGCGGAGACCTCGAGAATCCCAGAAAAATTCCAGATACCAAAGATATGCGGTGGGATAGAGAAGTACTAGATGGCGGCGAAAGTTCTAGCGATCTTCGCGGAAACCGATCAGCCGAATAATAATAAAAAAGTAAAATACGCTGGAGAAATTTTTAATTCGGAACAAAATTTGCGACATAATCAGATTTTTTATTAAGGAGAGGCCATTGCCTCATTTTAGTCCCGCTACGCCTCTGTAGTATGATGAGTCTTCGCTATAAATAACTGGTACATACTAAGAGTATTCGAAGCTCGCTAGTTTTGCAGCATTTATTTCGCTATTTCAAACTCGCTAATCTCCCGGATTTTGCACGCGCTTGCAACGGTGATACGAGGACACGCCCGCTGGCTTACCTGAGGCTGTGTCTCCTTCGCTAATCTCAACTCAACATGGATCACTCAGAAGACAGATGAACACAATTAGCGAGCAGATAACCAAGACAAGGACTTCCTTGGCTGCTTTTCTCGCTCATTTTCAAAATCAGGAGGATTAGTGATTTTGAAATAACGAAATAAACGCTGCAAAATAAGCGAGCTTTGAATACTCCTACGGTATATATATTAAATGTTATGGAAATTGTTTAGTGACGGTCCTGCTTCTAGATTCCGTAATTACTCCAACTGAATTCTGTAGCTTGCACGGTTTCGAAAAAAAATTCCCAGTTTGTTTGTGGCAGTTGATCTGTACAATGCCAAATTGACTGGACTGCTCAAAGGTGACGACGAATACCTTTTTGACTGGAGTTTTAATATATATGTAAAATCCATGTAGCTATATGACTTTTCATAGAAGTTTCCCTAATGCCTTTCACCCTGTTACGCAGTCTCCTCCGGAAGTGATTAAAGTTTATCGAAGCGTTGAGATTTTCGGTCAGGTAAAGTGTCAGTCTAATCCGGCTTATAACCCCCGTTGCGAGACACCTTTTTGCTTTGTCCCCGGACTCTGTATCCTTCTAGACATTCTAATTTGGTTCAATACAACATGAACGCTTGCTCCGGACTCCATCACCTCAAAACAATCTGCACTAGATCTCTCTAACCATTTGGTTCGCTCGGCACGCGGCACTGAATGAATAGTCTACTGAAGTTCCCAGCTAAACCATATGGAATGTCGTTGAGAGAATGCTTTCACACACCAGCAATATGTCTGTAGATTGAACGTCTGTTGTTACAATGTCTGGGACAGCTTGTCTGTGCTTTACAAGGTTGGTATGTCTGCATGGACGAAAATTCCGACGGCATGTCTGAGGACCACTTGTTTGTATGTCTGCATGAACAAACAGTTGCAAAGCATATATCTGAGGATAAAGTGTTTACTGGGACGGTATGTCTGCATGAATGAAAAGTCCTAAGGGACGTCTGAGGACGAACTGTCTACCGAGACAAACTTCTAAGGCTGGAATGTCTGATCTGATGATAGCAAATTGGTTAGGACACAAAATGATAGGCAATGCCTAGAAAACAGAATGCCGAGGGACAAGGCGTCTACTGTCTGCGGTAGAGCAAGCAGGTTAGGATCATATTTAATGGTTTGAGACTTCTTTTAAATCTGTTCGCTCATGGTCATACGGATAATTTTTTTTTTAACATCACTTCGCCGAACTCAATCCACTTTACATCTGGTTGTCACGTTCACCCAGTGTGTGGGTTCGCGCGTGTAGCTGGACCATTTGGTCAGCCGGTTCGCCGCAGCAGTTGTCCATAGATTGGATTCGCGTTACTGATACTTCAGGAAACACTCAGTTACAATGGAGTGTGAGAGATCCAGACCTGCGGTACTTTGACACGATGACCGTTGCTCGAGAGCAAATACCTTTGGATTGAGTGAGAATGAGAAAAAATGGGGCTAACCCGGATTTGAACCGGGGACCACCTGCAGCTTCTGACGCCACATAGCGCCGGGCTTTAACCCGAAGCAGGTATCATACCCCTAGACTATTAGCCCTTACACATGCATAGCGGGAGGAAACAATGCTCTTCGCGCTAATTGTGCTTTCAACCAATGAAACCATCACCATCGATCGTGGTAAAGTAATCTAGGTGCAACTTCTTCTGCGCCTTTTTCTCGGAAAAGCATGTCGTGGGGTGGAATCTGATGGGACCGGTACTAACAATACGTAACTCGCGTTGCATAGTTAGTCTGGTAGTGGTGTAATGTCGTTTTCATCTTCAACTCCCAATTAGACCCTGGTAGCTAGAGGTTGTTAGAGCACCTGGCACGTTAGTCTTGTTTTTCGTCGTCCGCGTCATAACCAATGCCTGTGATTGATCTATTCGTATTTTTCGATTAGTGAGCCCGGCTGCCTTATCGCTCAGCCAAATGCGATCAGCGAATATCCGACATTCACGGATCGCATTTCCTTGACAGCTCCGGCTGATCACTTGTTCAGATCGGTTCATCAACACTTTTCGATACATTTTGTTGATTGGTGGCAAACGTTGACGGCCGTACTCTCGTCAATAGTTCGCTTGCTCGGTCATACCTTTTTGATACCCTTTTTAACAGACGTTTTTGTACATTTTATGGACAGCCGCACTGTCTCTATTGAAAGTTAGGAAAGCAATAAATTTTTGAACAAAACAGTTAACATTTACAGTTTTGATCCTGACCTATTTACAAAATGTCGCAACGGGCATGCTTGTCCTTACATCATTGTTAAAGATTCAAGATGGTCTATGTTAAGCCACCATCAATCCCGATAACGGAATTGGAATGCTCATAGGGAACGGATTCGGTTTATCCCCATAGGATTCTAATCAAGTGTCCTCATCGAGCGCGGACTGATAATCCACCACGTGAACGTGTCCGCTGGCGGCTGCCGAAAATGCCTGAAAATAGCAATAAACATTTCGTAGTCCCAGCTTGGTGTTACAGCCACAGTGGTAAGGGCTAGACACCTCACTAAAGCAAACGTCCAGATCATGAGCACAACGATGACAGAAATGCTGACACCCGCATGGAGAGCTAATTCACGTTGAGTCTTCGAAGAATCTGTAATCATTATTCTGCTGCTTGAAAGTTTATGTAACAACCAGCTTTTTACACATTTTAGTTTATTGTGAATTATTTCAATATAGCTCGAAGATGACATGGCACTCGTACCCGAGCAATTATTTCCCATATAGCCACATTTCGGCTCGTTTGGTGGAGGCCACGCCCCGCCCGGCCAAAACGATTTGACATCCGATGTGTTGGAGATTTCTCCCGTTACGGGATCGTAAAGAAGACTGCGCTGCAACCGAATTGCACGAAAAACAAACATTATCATCATCAATTTCGAACAAATTCTAAATCATCGAAGTTTAAAGCATAAATTGACCGTGTAGTTTCCCGTTTTGGGATCGACGATTTCCCCGATCATCTTGACGCTCCTCTCGCCGCCCGCACTGAACGAGGCTAGGCCTGTCCTCAAGCGAAAGGTACTATGATTGCGGATCACTGTGCCGAGCTCCAGACCGGAGAGGATTTTTCCGGTTCTAGAGTACGTTTCGTTGAGAATCTAAGCGAAAATTCATTAGTCAGGTATTCAATATGGAATCGAAATTCGGAGGAACTATAATGGAAGAAGATTGAAATTAAGGAAGATGCCCTCGATGGGTGCTTACCATTCCGTAGATAACATACATCTCATATGTCGCAAATGCTGATCTCGGTACCTAGAAAAATGTAAGTTCGTGATATTTAATTGTTTTTAACAAGGTATTTCAAATGGCTCAAAAAGAGCTTTTGATTTGAAATAAAGCCATTTGATTACTTTTGTAAAATTTTAATATTTCAAAGCACATTTTTATTTTATTTGCCTACGTTTACTTTACACATAAAGATAATTTATTTAAAATCTTACTTTAAATACTAAAAGTTTGGCGAAATATTTCATGCAGATGCATCGCTATCGATTAGAGTCTAGGGCTCTCTTTGTCGAATGACCTTTCGAAATGTGAAAGGTCACGTTCTTTCACCGCCCTTGGCGTTTATCACAAAATCATCAATATGCAAAGGTGAAGAACGTGAATGTGAGAACGTGAAAGGAGGCGCAGTCCTCAAACCGCAGATCAGTCATCACATCATGTGTGCTATGTGCAAACCTGATCACTAGCACGCGCTGGATTTGGCAACGTTTGTTTTTGGTATCGTCAAATAGAATGTACGTATACGCACATAGTACAGTCATGTAGATCGCCATGCATGCAAGGAATAGCAAGTAAAATGAAGCTTAGCTATTACGAATATTGACAACAATTCATAACGATCATACCCCTGTATGTGAAGTATGAATCAATCTATATACACGCCTATATAATTAGCTTCAAAATAAAAAATGAATGTAGTATTGTACCAACTTACACCGCGCGGGTAGGTCATGTTGAAGTTCCGTCTGGCTGTGTCAACGATGCGACTTCTCAACTCCTGGATGGGTGTGTCAAGGCCGTCCCCGTACGGCGAGAGAAAACTGATGACGATTGCGGCACGACTGACGTAACCGCGAGATGGGATAGGCTAAAATGAACGTCAAGTGTAATAGTTAAAATAGTTAAACGACGAGCAAACTGAAATCAATGTCAATTCATGTTTTACTCTTGGGCGCGAGGTTTTTTATTTTCCCGGCTTGGCAGCATAGATAAGAGACTTGCGCGTTAGTCTATCAAGTATCATGAATCTAATTCTGAGTGTCTGGAAGAAGATCTGATACGGAGATAAGCTTTTCGAAAGTGGTATTGTTGCTTTTGACTGGCAGTTTTCGTGCACCACTAGATACATTTGGGAAATTATCAAGGACGAAAATTCCAGATTTACTCAATCCTACTGGTGAACTGAAATCTATTGTATTCAAGAAAAGCCCTGCAAAGGAATTAAATTCTCGTTGTTAACGTCGAGGTTTGCCTTAAAATCAATCAATCAATCAGGCTACACAATTACCGCTGTAAAGAATGCTTTCAGTGATGTTTGGTCATTTGCATTTTTCCTCTCTTCTGTTCCGTAAAAGCTAAAATTGTGCATCTCCTCATTTAGATCTTTGCATCCCTAAATTATTCGTGTTAGATTAGATTTTTGTTAATCAACAGGTATTCTTTACTAAACAGAAGAAGTTATGGCTCCGATTTCTACGATCAGGTAAATTAAGCATGATTCCATTAAAAATATTTGTACTCCTTGAGTTCTGATTAGATTGCTACAAACCCTTTTAGAATCGATTGGTGACAGATAGATTTTTATTATGATGGCAAAAGATTAAAAAAGAATTCAGTTGGAACATTGGAATCGGGATATGAACCAAATGACATTAATCTCAATTTGCCCTCGTACATGTACTTTCTACAAGGAGGGTGCTCCATATCTAGCCACCTCTCTGCATAGGTTCTATTTCCAGCTGTTTAGCAATTCCCATGTAGTGGAACCCTTCCTATATACGTTAAATTATACTTTTCTGGATATCATCCATTCAAACTTTAGTTTGGAATCGATTGGCATCAGCCAATTAATATTCGGGGGAGGAGGGAGGGGGGGGCATCGTGTGGAGTTATGGTCAATTTTTTAAAGCTGCGCTAGTATTTCAAGTGCTGTTTGAAAGTATGCATGTAGTTCCGCCCTTTGACTCCTAAAAACCATTTTTGCGCCATTCTCATATTACGTAATAAAAAATGGCCTCTTTTGACTACCCACGTACTCAGACAATCAAAATTATACTAGAGGGCTGGACCTATTTTACTGGCGCGTAATCAAGGGTCCAGACCACCCACCTACCCTCCTTTGATTGCGTAATAAGTGAATGGCGTTTTTGCTAATGCTAATTGATTCCAAATTGAGTTTGGGTGGAGAGGTGTCCTGAAAAATATATTTGATTCATAGAAAAGTCCCACTGTACTGGAATTGCTTCGTGGTCAGAAGGACCGAAAAACGGCCGGCTAGAAATGGGGCAGCCTCCTCTTATCTCAGTTCACTAAACGTTTAAACTATGGCCTCGGTGAAAGGTAAAAATTCTTTAAGAAAAAGCCAAGCAAAATAGGCCCCCTTACACTCTCGTCCTTGTCATCGGTGACTTTCCACCATCCATCGTCAATGTAATCCATGCTACTGCCAAAGCGATTGAACGCCAGCATAAAGAAGACGTATTCACCGTTCGTCATCCCGAGTCTGTCCGCCGTTTTCTGTGCGAGCATAAAGACCAAGGCCATAACAGCGCGAAAGGGTCGTTCAAAGTGCGCTGGCTTCAGTTGCAAATGCGTGTGACCAATGCTGATTAACTGGGTAGTACGTACCAGAACCATGAGAAAAGATTTGCCCGATCCAAACAAGAAAACGACTAGACAAAGCAAAAAATTACAGTTCCGTTAAATCGTTTTCGAATCTTTAGTCGCTTCTGAAAAATGTTGGCCTAAAAACAGATTGATAGAATCCGCGTAACAATGACTTAGGAATTAACCAGATCTTTTTATCGTTTGACTGATACGCCAAAACTCAAAATATTCTGGTTTTCTAGTCAGGAAGCTGTCGTTAGAGCATTTCTGCTGTCCCAGCATTTCTGAAGTTCACGTTCTACTTTTTTTTATTGAAAATGAGTGAAAACTGGATTCCGTACAAAATTCTGTCGATTAAAACCAGTTTGGTCTATTAATTATTGGATCAAAATAATTATTAACTGGTTTGAATTTTTTTAAACTGAAGTTAAAATTGAAACTCGGTCTATTGGAAAAATAAATAAATCAGTTGGCAGTCAAAGAAAAAAAATATTTGAATAAATCCCATCAAGTATTTATGTTGGCAGTTGGAATGAGAATAAAATGTATTTGAATAAACTCTCTCAAAGAATTATGTTGGCAGTTAAACGAGAATACATTGTAAAAGATACTTTAATGAATTCCCTCCAATTACAATGCTAGCACTTTTAATAAAATAAATTATATTTGAATAAATTCCCTAAATAAAATATTTTATCGAAAGTTATCAGCTTACTTCTGCTAGTCTGACTCAACGTCCGCAGTGCCTTCTCGATTTCAGGGTATCCAAGGTTCGAGTCGTAAGTCACGTCGATGTACCGAATGTATTTCAGCGAGGGGTCCAATCCATTAAAATGCTCCTGAAACCTTGCGCGGAATCCCCTGCTCAATGGCTCAGCCGCGATTTTAGGCAAATCCACCAGTCCCGCTATGATCGTCCACTGATGGGCCATCAGCAGGTCGTAAATAAATTTCATCGTTACAGAGGACGGATAGACGGCCAGGCCGAAGCAGTGTCCGTTAGTCTCGGTTGGGCTAACTGGTACACTCCCGACACTGCATGATGAATGGCGACCCATTTTTTTAGTAAAATTGATCACGCACAAAGCGACAGAAAAGTTAATGTACCTGATAATACTTACCTGCATCCGAGCAGAGTGTCAGTAGCTACGATTACAAAAAACTAGTTTGCTACCTTTGTTGCAACACAGTTTTGTTTCACTTAAGAATTTCCCTGTTTTCGAAGGGTGCTTTTCAATAATACGTTCAAATCTAATATAAAAACCAGTTTTTAAATAAAAAAAATAAAAGGCACATAAGGTCAACTGACAGAATGTTTAGTCGGACAAATGCGGACAAACAACATGCGCCAGTAGAGAAAATGTCAGACCAAATAATTGTTATTCTACCATGCAGATCGTAACTGGCTCTTAATTGAACTTCTTGTCGAAACCTTCGAAAAAGTTGTTACGAATTTAGGAATAAGTCCAGGGGGATAAATTATTCTTAAGTTGGTTTTGAAGGTGGTATTGTTGACTTGGAATAGTTTTAAAATGATGTTGCTTCCCGACTTCCCATGTGTTTTGTGGAATAATTGATTACGCTCGTTAAAAAAACTGAATTTACTGAAAAACCGGTTGGATCTTCCCCCGGAACTTACCTTTAGTGAAGCTGAGGATTTTGTTCTGCTCCACCGTGCCTGTGTCCCGCAAGAGAAACCAATCATTGCACAATTTCGCCTCGCTGACCAGCTAACAACTCAAGATCACAAGAAAATCACTGAACCCTTACATGAAGAGAGAAAGGCGAGCCCGTCCGCGTCGGTGTTTTTGTAGAAAAATTCTGCAGCAAAATTCTGCACGTCGTCCAGCAAAAATGCCACTGACGGTCGACTCTTGTCCATTAGATACTCATGGGAAAAGTTGAAGACCTTCCCGTACACGCGTTTTAGATGCTCCACACCCAAATCGATCACCGGGCCGCTGCTCTGAATCGCGTCGAGATTAGTGGTGTTGGCTTCCGGCACCATTATTGTCGTTGAGGCCAGGGCGATTCGTGGCAGTGCATGACCGTTGTCTAGTTGGATACCCAGCAGTGCAGCACATACCAAAATGTAGTTCATTTTTGCGGCAAAAAATGCTCTGAAAATGTTGTCACGCTCCTACTGTATTTCTCATTCTAATTTTCTTTTTCTGTCGCTCCTTCTTCGAGCTCTACATCTTCCTGATTATGTTCCTCCACCCTTCCCTCCCACGTACCACTAAATGAAATCATGCAAATGTAGGGTCCCTGGGCGGCTGTGTGCACGCAGACTGACCGAAAAGAAGCGAGTAGCAAAAACGGTTGTTGTTTCGAATGACGAATTTGTGAGCGTGTTCACCCCCCCCCCCCCAATTCCACGAGGGCGCCTGCGGAGTGCGCTGGGTGAACTAATATTGAGTTACTCTCTGTCGTTCTGCTTGACCGCCTGGAGTTACTTTTAAGTACATTATAATAATGAATATTTCGGAGTAACTAATTTACCCCCTTCGCCTGGGGCCCAATAGAGGCCTGGCTATTTTATCCCTCACCGTTTGCATAACTAGAGGCCCAAATAGGACCCCTGCTATTTTACCCCTCTCATACTGTCCTTTCCTTTCTGTTCCTCCGTTGTCCGGCCGCCCGTTCCCCATTGTTCAACCATCTGTCCGAAAGCTGACGGACGGCCAACGGATGGATCACAAACAACGGCAACAACGGACAACAGACGGACGGACTAAGGGACGGACGGACAACGTGAGAGGGTAAAATATCAGGAGCGCGATTTGGGCTTTTGGTGATGTATATAGGATAGGGTAAAATATCCAGGGTTCTATTGAGCTCCATATGCTACAAGGGAGGGTTAAAATAGCTGTAACCTTTATACTTGGGATATGTACAATACAGTGGTACTGTGATGGCGTATTCGCTTACTAATTTACTCAACCAGGTGAGTCAGCCCATTTTCCCGCAGCAGTCGCAATTTGTAACAGTACACGGCTGTTCTCAAAGAGAGGGCTTTGGATTATTCTTGTCTTGCCTGCATTCAAAAATTTGCTTGTGCCGCCAGAAACGAAATGCAATGTCGATTAACTATTAAGCTTATAACGTTAAGCGCTCTGATCATACACAATCATTCATGGTCATCTTGAGTAACAATGCCACTGCTCCATCGATTGTGGGCTGAGGATCCACCAGGTCTGCGTATCGTTTGGTGGTCGTCGCAAATGCCTGACAAAAAACATACCAATTTTCATACTTCGCCCGGAAATATAAAATGGCGGATGTGTTATATTGAAGGATATACCTCACTAACGCCAAGGACCCGATAATGACTCCTAGGACAACGCTCACAGTGATACCCACACTGAGAGCTAGTTCAATTTGTGACTGTGATGAATCTACGTAATCACAAGACAATTTAATTGGTTACTGAATCGAGTGATGAAATCTCGAAAGTACCGGAACAATTATTTCCCATATAGCCACATTTCGGTTCGTTTGGTGGAGGCCACGCCCCGCCCGGCCAAAACGATTTGACATCCGATGTGTTGGAGATTTCTCCCGTTACGGGATCGTAGAGCAGACTGCGCTGTAAGAAGAGTTGCACGATAAAAGGTCGTCTTCATCAGTTTCAAACAAATTCCGAGAAGCATGAAAAGTTCCATGCAAAAACTAACCGCGTAGTTTCCCGTTCTTGGATCGACAATTTCTCCAATCATCTTGACACTCCTCTCGCCGCCCGCACTGAACGATGACAGGCCGGTGTTCAGACGGAAGGTCTGGTTGCGAATCACTGTCCCGAGTTCCAGTCCCGACAGGATTCGTCCTGTTCGAGCGTACGTTTCGTTGAGAACCTAGGCAGTTGTACAACTCCAGAGGGTTCCAGATTGCGGGAAAACTCATTGAAAACTTAGAAAAATAAAGGAGCCGCCCGCCCCGGCCCATAAGGTGCTTACCATTCCGTAAATGACATACATCTCATATGTCGCAAATACCGATCGCGGCACCTAGGGAGAGCATAAAAACAGTGCTTGATTAAGTCAGCTAAACAGTGGCTCACTGTCAGACATGCCAGCAGTTTGATGAAGGTAGTGATCACTGGGCGTGATATTGGATCAAAAGCGGTTGTATCGACATTCTTTTGATAAAATGATACATTCTGTTGCCGGGTGACCTTTTACGAATTGAAAGGCTTATTCCCCACTATTGCATTCGTATGATGACCCCCTGGCTAGCATGGAAAGGTAAAAAACCTGGCTCAATGTGACCACTGGGGCGGCGTGGTAAACCAAAGGGTGTTTAGCACGACAGATGTAGCGAAAGTCGAACAATTGCATTGTATTTTAGTATCGCTGCTGTAGCCTGTAAAGTGGGCATGACGCCCACTTTAAGCGCAGGTAGTCGCCGATTTGGTTCCAGGCAGTAGCAACTTGCGCGTCACACTTGGTAGCAGATCATGGTTACCGGTACACATGGTACACATGGTACACATGGTACACATGGTACACATGGTACACATGGTAGCAGATCATGGTTACCGGTTGCCCGCAACCCGATTAAAGGGACCAGCGTAGTGGTAACCTAGAATCTGAGACCCACACCAGTGAGCCAAAGGTGCATTGGGGGGGGGTGGATTTTGCCCCCTTTCGGGGGGGGGTGGATCCCTGGCGATTTTGGGTTTGAGAACGAATTTTGAAACATGCTAAGCACAAACAAGGGATCGGAATAGGATATTTCAAAATCCGATTGACCGGTCCAAGATCAGCAAATTTTTGGAATAGCAATGTAATATCCATTTCGAACTTTATGAAACTTCTTGATTCAGTTTAATTTGAAATTGATTCGCGTCGACAGAACTATTTTAGGACATCATGGAGCGGAGCTAGTTGCAGCTGTTTTATTTAGCCGAAATGGTCGGGTGACGATCGCACGAAAGCGCACGAAGCTCCGTCCCTTGATGCCCTATAATGTTTCTGTCGATGCAAATCAATTTCAGTTTGAATGTTAAGTCCAATTGGTGGGAGAATATGGTATTACGTTAAGTTTTGAGGGAGATATTTCTGTTACAAATCAGGGCAATATCCTCATACTGTAACACATATGTTTCAATGATGCCGGATGTACTTACGCCCCGGGGATGGGTCATGTTGTAGTTCCGTCTGGCTGTGTCAACAATGCGACTCCTCAGCTCGTGGATCGGTGGATCCATACTGTCACCGTACGGCGAAAGGAAGCTGATTACAATCGTGGCACGGCTCACGTAACCGCGGGAAGCGATGGGCTAAACATCAAACTTTTTGTGTAATCTCGTAAATAATTCCGTGTATTACATTACTGAGTTCCATTAACTTTGTTGATAAATTTGTATGCTGATAAAGTTCGTTTACCGTCAGCGATTACGAATCGATGGAAAGTAAGAGAACATATTTAATGAACCGTCAGCTGCGGAACAAGCCTCACACTATCGTCCTTGTCGTTCGTGACCTTCCACCATGCATCGTCTATGTTGTCCATGCTGCTGCCAAAGCGATTGAACGCCAGCATGAAAAAGACGTATTCGCCATTGGTCATCCCGAGTCTATGCGCTGTCCTCTGCAGAGACATCGCAAATTTTGTTATAAAGAGATAAGAGGAGGTCACCAACAGGGACTCGTTTAGGGTCTTTTCAAATTGGGACCAGGATCCTTCATGGTAGGTTTGCAGGGGTATGCAAAGGGGTAAATTATTATTTTTCAAAATTAAACCCAGAATTTAGTTTTCTGCTTTTGCTCAGGTTTAAACTTGTGAGGAGTTTGGGGCCCTAGTTTAAAAAGACTCCCGGGGTTTCAAACAGTTTTCGAAAACTTCGAGTTTTTCTTCAAATTTGGACTATTCACCGACTGTGTTTAACCTGCCATTTGTAATCCTCCCCGAGAAA
>LRSR01000757.1:0-38840 GCA_001579985.1 Hypsibius dujardini
TTTCCGCAAAGGTGAAAATCTTCCGTTGATCCACCCCTCCGAATTGGGCGTCCACACCGAGATGCTCTTCGTCCAGCGCTTGCAGTCCGGGATACAGGAGGCCGGAGAGGAGGGGCGTGTCCACTTGCTTCACTACTTCCGCGCCGGCCTTCTTCGCTTCCCGCTCCGTCACCAGCGATGAAAGGCGGTAGACGTCCTTGGTGTACTTCTCCGACAGCTGGTAGGTGGTACCCTTGACGAACTGTAACTTGTCCAGCGGGACGTTGATCGACTTCAGCATGGCTGAATGAAAGTAAAACAGCAGGAATAAGAACAAAGACGAAGAAAAGACACCATAAACTACAATTTAAAAAAAGTTTTGTTCCCGAAAAACCACTGTACTCAAGAATTAAATGACCAAATGATTGCACTCTAAAATACAAATAAATGACAACAGCGAAAAACAGAGGATCGATGACTCAACCAGGGAGAAAGCAAACAAAGTGAAATTCAAGTCAAACGGAAATCAACTGATCAATCAACCCATTACGATCAGCGTCAAATGCATAATATGTTAATCAGCGAATCAATTCAACGATTTCCAACACCATCACTAAAAACGGATAAAATGAAACAAGCACAAAGAGAAAAAAAATACTGCTCGGACTCTGTCAATCAATCATTAAAGTTGGTCCCGTTTACCGAACACAGCCAATTAACGAATCAACTGACTGATTCGCATTCCATAAAAAAACAATCAACAAAAACCAAAACATCGCTCAAACCAATCAATCAAGTCAATCAAGCCAGCGTGAACACATCAACCAACCAATCAACCAATCAATCGACGCTACACTAGATTCAAACAGCTCCACGTCAGCGTTAATATTTTCCCCCACTTCTCACCATCCCGTACCTTTGATCACATGCTCATAGTACTCCGTCCTTTTCTCCAGCAGCTCCCACGGGGCTTTCATGTTGTCCAGGTAAGCGTGGAGGTCGGCCAGCAGTACGGTGACGTGACATCCGGCCTTGAGGAAGTCCGCGATCTTCATCATCGGGACGAAGTAGGCGATGTGCGGCCGTCCCGTCGTCGCGGTGCCCCAGTACAGGCGCAGATGCTGATCCCGCCGTTTCAGCGCTTCCACCACGTTGTCCGCGCCCAATACCTCCTGCAGGTTGCGGGTGACCAACGCGACGCGACTGCACGTCTCCTCGTCGAGACCCGCGGTGGCTGTCCGCAGTTTCTCCCTCCACGGTTCGCTCGCTACCTCCGCGTCGACGTCATCCTTGTGAAGGGCTGTCATGGTTGTGTGCGGGATTGAAAGCCGGAGCTGAAATTCGTATATGAAATAGAAGGGAAATGTAGGAATGAAAACCGCAAGAAAACGGCAACGAAATTATTAATGATATGTCGCTGGGAGATTGCATCAGTTGCATCAGTTTCGATTTTCCTCTCCAGTGCCTTCGTATCTGTGTCTACGCGCACAATAATTGTGCACATACACACGAGGCAAAAAGCATGCGCTAACAAAGTTAAGCCATTTATCTCGGTCATGTGTACGCCGGTGTAATGGTACGAGTCAAACGGCTTAACTCGGTTAGCACAAAGTTTTCGCCACTTGTGTACACAGAATTGGATTAGCCACGCGCACAACCGGTCAACCTTTTCTGCGGCCGCCAGTCTCGCACGGTTCAATTGCCTGAGTGGTCATGGCAACGGCCTTCTCTAATTTCGACTAGACTGCTGTTTAGTTAACGGAAACTTCAATTCAAATGTTTGTGGTGGTTTTTCTGTGAAGTGCGAATAACAGGCATAAAAAAGCATGGTGAAAGTGCAAGTGTCAGTAACATATTCTTGACCTCCTATTGTGGTGTATAACTGCACTGTACTGCCATGATTATAACGGTCGGTTTTTACACCCGGGCAGCGCACTCGGCCTCTGTGTGCTGGCTGAGTGTCGACTCATGGCACAGGCGCGTGTGACGGAGGCGGGGCTTAACTGACCGTTATAATCGTGGCAGTACAGTATATCGTCCTCGGTCAGGCGTGCCTAGAGATTGCTTTGCAACACATTTGTATGTGATTTAAAAAAATTAGCAGTACATCATAATCATTCAGTTTTTTTAGTTATCGTAAACGTGGGTGTTTGCTTGTTTTCTGGTTTGCTGAGAGTTCGAGTTGCGGATCACTCCCCTCAATCAGATTGTGAAGTTTCATCAGCACGTCACTTGCGATTTGCAATCCGCCCGAAATTTCTACACCTAAGTTTGGTGGACCACACCTAGTCCGCTGATGAAATCAGCCGTAGGTACAGTACGACGGTTACAGCCCATTCTCAGTTATCCCGGGGCTAGAAAATGGGAAACTTGCCAAAATGGTTTGCATTGAGTACTGTACTGACTGACGCGTTAGCTTAGCGCACTGCAAGAGCATTACTTCGTTATCCTAGCCTGGATTGCACGTCAGCTCATGCGAATCCATAGGTCTAAGTTTACGGTTGGTTTATTTCTACTGCGCTAAGCTAACGCGTCAGTACAGTACGAGGTAAAACTTTTGATTGGGCCAACGTAGAAATCGCTTTTAATTCGGCTGAGCGGGGGAAACAAAGAACGCAAGTCTCGCGCTATTCACCACGAGGTACGCGGGACACATCACCTGAACTCGTACAAGCAACCAAAACAACCGACCGAACTCATACTGCGCAGCAATCAGCTATTTCTTGGGGTTTTTCTTTTCAACCGCTTTTATAGCCGGCCTTTTGGCCACCATTTTTTTGGAGCTATAGTCTGTCACTCCACAAGGGCCATCCGGACACTCGATTCACTCCAGATTTTTCCCACCTTCGTGTCCAAGCGAACATCCTGCAGCTTGCGTTTCTTTTCTGAAAATGTCTGCTTTAGCTGCTTGATAATGTTCTCAGCAATTTCATAGCCCACCGAATGACCATTGAGCTTCCGATGGATACAGCTAATTTTTGCGTTGACGTCTTCTTGCGGCAGGCCAAGGCAGGCCAGAGAACCAAGCAAATCTGGTCTTCGTTGAACGTTGAATTTGAGTTGAAAAAGACCGGCTGGAAAACGGGTTTCGATACTTTCGGAACGGCCTGCTTGATAACCTGTTCGTCGAACGGATAGTCCAGTTTGCCGGTTTCTGTTTGTTTGTCTGTCTGTTTGTCTGTCTGTTGCATATCGGTTAAATTTGTCTGCTGGCTGGCTGTCTGGCTGTCTGTCTATCTATCTATCCATCTATCTGTATGTTTGTCCATTTATATGACTACATGTGCCCCATCTATCTGGTAGTCTATCTATCTGGTAGTCTATCTATCTGGTAGTCTATCTATCTTCCTGCCTGCTAATCAGTTTCAGTATTCGCTCTCATTTTCTGATTGTGTGCCAGTTACGTCCGTCTATAAAGCGTTTGTTCTGTTGTCCTGTCGTATTTCTCAGTGCTACAAGAGTGCTACTTTTGAACGCAGGTTTATGCCGCAAATGGCCTGCATCCCGGTGACCTGAAGGGAGCTGTTGGTGACGTAATCAACCGATTACTGCAGCCGATTCGACAGGAGTTCAGTCAGTCCGAGGAGCTGACTGCGCTCGTTCTTAAGGCCTACCCCGCATCCCTAGGGTAACGTTCTTAAGGTAGCACCGCACTCAGGCGATTTCCCCCCCCCCCACCACTCCGTGTGTTATGCCCAATACTACAATCAACGACTAGATTGAGTACACTGGAGGGTCTGGGGGTGCTCAGGTGGTGGATTGTTCGATTGTTTGAAAATCACCCCTGCCCCGCCCTTTTGCCTATTCACCGAGCCCTCCAGTGAACTCAATCTTGTCGTTGATTGTAGTATTAGTACTGTGCTGTCTGTATTCGTACCGGTATAATTTCGTTTTAATTTTATTCGTATTGTACAAAACAAGTGTATGGTATCTTTTCGTTACGTACGGTGAAAATGTCAACGACGAACCTTATGGACATAGATGTTTGAATTAGCCTTCGTTTGAGGAGGATTCTGATGGAGAGGATTTTTAAACATTTTAAATTGTGTAGTTTGTGCTCTCAGTAGATTGATTGATCAAACTCCTCATAGTGCTCGCTGAGTGAAAGGTCCATATTGACGTTTGCCCGGGCAGTATATACTGAAAATACTGTATTTTTCCCGCGAAACTAACGCGTCAGTACAGTATGTGCTGTAGTAGGTGCTGTACCGGATTCAGGGGAGTGCTGAGGTATTTTCGCCGTGTTTTTACAACACTGTTCTTAAGAAAAATTGTGGACACCCCGAACTGAAGGCAAGGAAAACTACTGGAGATTGGTGGCTCCTTGGTATAATACAGTAGCCCGGCGCAGGCCAAAATGGACTCGAATAGGACCATTTCTGTCGCGTGCTGCCCGCCTATTATGGTGCGCCGATTGGTACAAAATTTTACTGCAACAGCTTTTTTCAGTCGCCCCGAAGATAGAAATCACTTTTTCCTACCTTTCATCACCCAACCGAACCTTCTATAACATTTCCCCCCACAAATACGAGCAAAATCAACAATGCTTTCTCCTGCTCGTACTTCCGTGGACGGATTCGGTTCCACCGTGAGCGCCTACTTGCCGCTTGCACTGCGGAAGGCGCTGGCGGTGGAGAATGCCGCGGTGCAGAAGGCGCAACCCGTTCTGGCTGCGATCGGTGGCATCGCCATCACTTACGTCGCCGTCAAGGCCATTTACAACATCGGAAAGGGGGTAACCACTTATTTCCTAGCTGGACCGCTGCATCTGGGAGCGGACCTCAAGAAATCCGGAGAATGGGCCGGTAAGGGAAATTATTTCCTTGTCTCTTTTACCGAACTCTTTCATTGGCAAAGGTTTTCACAGAATGGTTTTGTTGAAAACGCATTGTTAGTTAAGACGTTTTATTTTTTAGTGATAACGGGAAGCAGTGATGGAATTGGCAAGGAGTTTGCGTTCCAGGTAAAAGCGCATTGCAGTACGGATTGATAGATCCGCTAGATTGATTGATTGCATTGTCGATTGTCTATAGCGTTAGTTTCTTATTAAAATCTATGATAGATTGTTGATTGACTCTTTTGAAAATACAGCTGAATCAATCCACCAATCAGGCTAAAGTCGGCACTCACAATCAGTCATCACCCACTGTTCTTCCGTGGAGGTGCGGTTGTATTTGCTCTCTGTGGTTTGTGACCGAATGTTTTTCTGATTTGTAGCTCGCTGCAAAGGGATTGAATGTCGTTCTAGTGTCAAGGACGATTGACAAGCTCGAAGGTGTCGCTCGAGAGATTTGTAAGTTATTAGTTCTATCTATACCCGTGCACACTGTCTCCAGCCTACATTATAGATGATGAGTTAGATTTGGATGAGCGCCAAATAAAAAACTCGTTTTTTGTCCAGCTGCAAGGTACAATGTCCAGACAAAGATTATCGCCATTGACTTATCGAAGGTATGTTTCATCTGCTATAGGTTTGTGAAGTAGTCGAAAATTATACTTCATTTTCTTCCTTCCGGAACATACATACCAGTACCGTACTATTGAAAGTAACGTGGGATTTCACAAACTTCTTTCCTTCGCAGATGGGGCCGCATAATGTTCCGCAGCTTCAGGAGGAGTTGAAGGACTTGGACATCGCTCTGCTGGGTACGTGATGATCGTTCCTAGATGAAATCCGTCTCGTTTCCTATATCTGTAATTAACGCGCGAGCACCGGTTAAACTCTAGTTAACAGCGCGGGAACTTTCGCTGGACCGGGGAAGTTCTTGAGCACTCCTGCATCACATGAGGTTAAGACTGTTAACTGAATTCTTTGCCGGGCACGATTTCTCTGGTTGTAATTTTTACTGCCTACTGCTCAACCCCCCTCAACGACTGGCTTTGTTTTTGTATTTTCGCAGGATGCAGCAAATATTGTGAATCTGAACTGTCGTGCCTTGATCATGGTATTGATCTCTTCTCCCTCTTCTGTCCAGAGACGCATGGTGCGGTGTGGTGATCAAGTCCTTTTTGTCTGGGTTGCAGATGTCACGTGCAGTGCTTCCTCTGATGCTAAATCGAAAGACCGGATATTCCAAATACGTTATTAACGTTGGCGCCGTGTTTGGGGGAGTCGTTCCAGCGGGCGGATTTGCAATCTACGGCGCTACGAAGGCGTTTGTCGACTCGTTTTCCCGCTCGCTTCACAAGGAATATAAGGATTCCGGCATCTTTGTCCAAGTAAGCAACAAACTCGATGTCCTTGGCGTGGTTTTGATGATGTCTGAGCACAAGTACTAGTACACAGCATCATACGGGCCTATTATCATAGTCATCTTGATTATGTTTGCTTACCAGTTCGTCCGTTAGCCCTTTGTCCGAGTTAGTTAGCATCGTCCCGTTCTCGCATTATCTTGTGAGATCCGTTCTCTGCCTGTCGACTTGCGTCTGTATAGCCTGTATATTTACATCTGGTATTTTATGTAAGTTTAATCTAACCAATCGTTTGCTTTTTTAGAGCTTTCTGCCCGGGCCAACCATCACTAAGATGTTGTCGGAGAAGTACCAGAAAGATGCCGTGCCCACGACCGACGTCGTCGCTGCTGCACTGAACCAGCTGGGTTTTCGCTCGCGGACTTTTGGCCATTGGAAACACGCTCTTTTGGTAAGAACGCGCCATGAGACTCTAGAATCTTAGGCTGGAATGTGGAAACGTTTGTATCCGTTTCTGTTTGGTTTCATGTAGGGCACTTACATGAGCACACAGAGTGTCGTGGAAATTAAGGAACACTGATTCAGGAGCAGCAACGGTTCCATTACAATATCTATACCTCAACTAACGAATCATCTGGTGTGCATGTGCACGCGTGGCCTTCACCAGCGCGCGCACAATCTGCTCTCAGAATTGGGAATCTTCATTCTAATACAATTGCTTGCCGTTTTCTGCGTCGTCTAATCATCTCGATGCATGCCTTGGCGCTCTGCAGTTGGTGTTTCTTTCAGCTCGTACATACGTTCTAGCTCTTCCATGGTGTGCACTCTCTGCAGAAGTCATGTAGTATGACAGCATGGACTACATAGTATATATCGAATGTGACAGTAATATTTGGTCGAGCAGCCAAATTTAGATTCAATCATGGTGCGGCTAATTTAAATCAAGACCTAGCTTTGTGCATTTGTCGTCTTCAGTATACGGCTACGTATAGTGCGTAGTTGCTCAGCCTTATGTTCCATAACCCTCGTACTAGTCAATACCATACAATCAACGACAAGGCTGAGTACACTAGAGGGTCCGGGGTATGGGCAAAAGAGGCGGAGCAGGGGGTGATCAGGTGGTTGATTGTTCGATTGTTTGAAACCACTCCCTGCCCCGCCTCTTTTGCCCATTCTCCGGACCGTCCAGTATACTTAATCTTGTCGTTGATTGTATTCCTAAAATACTTTGTACGATCAAAGTCTGATCAACTCGAGGTGTCAATAAGTGTCTCAAGTAAAGACAATCTGGAGAATTTACTTTAATCCACATTCGAAACCCATAATCAACAGGGCATACATTTGGACAGTTCACACCAAAAAACAAATACTGCAAAACATGGTCCCGGACAAGACCGTTAAAACCACTCCCACTTGAGCGGATATGAAATGCACACACTGAAACTAAAACAACACTTGAAACGTCAAAAATCACGAGCAGTGCCCCTTCAATCAACGAGAACGACAGAAAATTAGGAAAGTCACAAAAGTGTTAGACAAACGGGAAAAAACCCATTTCGCCACGGCCAAGATGTGGATTTAATGTCCTTTGATTTCAATGACGCCCTGACACCCTCGCACAGTTGCCTGGGGGAAATGAAAAGCGCCATGAACACTGACCGGTGAGATGACGCCTTCTCGTGGGAGGAGTCTTACCGCTATGGCATGCTTCCAGTAGCCGTGCGTTCGCGACCGCAGACCCAACTGGGCCAACGAGTTGGAAACGACCGCGGATGCCGGACTGCCGTGCTTCTGCATCTTTTCGGGTAGCAGTTTCGTGGTCGTGGCCCCCGGAATGAGGCTCTGCAATTACAGCTGACTTGAGAGCGAGCCAGCGAGCCCGTACCTACGTCAAAAGGAGGGATTTCTATAGTACCTGCACAAATATTCCGGAGTCTTTATACTCCTTGTGGAGGGCGCGGGAGAAGGAATCGGTAAAGGCTTTGGTCGCGCTGTAGATGGCGAATCCGCCGACTGGCGCGACTCCGCCCAGGATTCCGCTGACGTTTATGACGTATCTGGAGTGGCCGGACTTGCGATTTTGCATCAGTGGAAGCACCGCACGTGTCATCTATATAGAATGCAGGAAGAATCATGCTTTCTGTAAGGAAGACGGCTGCGAACAAACAGATAATACCGTGCGGTAGGCTTACCATAATCAAGGAGCGACAGTTTAGATTGACCAAATTAGCAGCTTCCTGCAACGGTAGAACAACTGCCACGTCTGTGCGAATGATGTGGACGTAAAACAATTTCGGGGATAAGTGTTACCTCGTCGGTGGCCGGATTCTCCAGAGTCTTCCCCGGGCCAGTCATCCTACCAGCGCAGTTCACTGCAAAGCAACCAATTTTGCTTCAAACGAGATTTGGAATTTAAATAATATTACAAATCAGCACGTGCCCAAAGTCTGACTATAAATTTAAAAAAAACTTTAAAATAAAAACGCTGCTTTCCGGAATTTTAATTAAAAATCAACCTTTTCCCATGCGTCTGATTGTAAATTGAATTAAAAATACAAACCCAGCAAGGCAATGTCCAGATCCTTCAGCTCATCCTGCATCTGCGGCACATTGTGGGGCCCCATTTTTGCCAAATCGATGGCGATGATTTTGGTCTGCACATTAAATCGTGCGGCTGCGGATGAAACGAACGGCGAGTCAGTATATTAACATTTTTATTACTATTTACCAGCCATTTCCGGTGTGTAGTAAAAAAAAACACAGCAGCGTGGACGTACTGATTTCGCGAGCGACACCCTCGAGCTTCTCGATGGTCCTTGCCACTAGCACAACATTCAATCCCTTCTGCGCGACCTGTTGGTGAATCAATCAGAACGGTAAAAAACTGAGCATGACGACGAAGAGAGCGCGCCCTGGTAATAAAACGGCAGTGTTCGCGCTCACTTGAAAAGCGAACTCCTTGCCAATTCCATCGCTTCCTCCTGTTATCACTGAAAATACAAACCGACAATATTTAGTTCATTTGAAAAAGACGATGAAAGCAAGGAGAAAATGTAACGGAAAAATCCAAGCAAGTCAAATGGAATCAATCATATTAAAAGTATCAACGTAATTGTAATTACATTACATAAACAATAAAATCAGATTATTAATGCATCAATTCGGCTCGAAATCGGACCGCTGAATTTGGCTGCAACTTGGACCACCATCAATCCACCAATCAAGCGAGAGAAAACTACAGTAACCGTCACGTCAACGTCGCATCATAACAAACGCATTTACTATAGCCAGTTTCGGTTCCGACGTACCTGCCCAATTGCCGGACTTTTTGAGATCTGCTCCCAGGTGCAATGGTCTAGCTAAGAAATAGGTGGTCAGTCCCTTTCCGATGTTGTAAATTGCCTTCGATGCGACGTAAGTGAGAGCGATGCCTCCGACCGCTGCGAGAACGGGTTGCGCCTTCTGCATCGCTGCATTCTCCGCCACAAGCACCTTCCGCAAGGCAAGCGGCAAATAGGTAGCCACGGAGGAGCCGAATCCGTCCACGGAAGTACGAGCGGGAGAAAGCATTTTCTAGCCGCAGCAAAACAAACTCTTATCGAATAATGAAATTGCTTATTGTACTGCCACGATTATAACGGTCGGTTTTACACCCGGGCAGCGCACTCGGCCTGTGTGTGCTGGCTGAGGGTCAACTCATGGCACAGGCGCGTGTGACGGAGGCGGGGCTTAGCCGACTGTTATAATCGTGGCACTACAGTACTTGCATGAAACAATTTTCATTTATTGTGTACATCCAGTCATCCTTGTTGATGCATCCAAAATAAAAGAACTTACATTGCAGTTTATGCAGATTGTTAATGGACAATCAGGGGCGGGGTGGAATGACTGAGTAGAGGACGGCAAGGTTGGACGACAAGAATTTTTTGAGAGAATTCACTGTTGTGAGAAATGTAGGCATGTTTTGGCCCGCTTGGCGTGCCATATTTGTGTGGGCCGACCACCAGGACAAACAGTTTCTTGAAGACGTAGCAGCGGTCAATATGTTATTCGACATGCTTCTTCTCGCATGATCGATCGAATGACCAAATCTTATATTCTTTGCAAAATTTCATCTATTATATGCATTTTTTCCTTGCCTCACTACTCACTTGCAGTGTCATTAGAAATAAGAAAAAGCACCGTACTGGGAAAAACATGAAAACACATTCAGAAGACGTGGAATTTAGCATCCCTAGATAGTCGTCTTTGATACAGCTTCATCGTTCATTATGTTCATAGGTTCGACTCGAAATGTGTGCTCTCCGTCGTGAGACAAATATGTAGTTCTCTATCCAATTCTGCGAGCTCGTCTGGCAGGTCCGGAACATCCAACGGAAGGTATCCGCTTCCCTCCGATATGGTATCATCCATCAGCCTCTCTAGCTTACTCCGCAATACAGCAAACGTGAGCCGCTTTTCCACCGAGAGGTCCCAACAAAGTTGCATCGATTCGTAGCTGCAAAGGAAACATCCCCAATCAATTGTACTTTGTACTTCCAATTTCGAAGAATCGTAAAACATACAATTGTTCGACTTATGCCATTACAATTATATAATACTTCCTGTGCTAAGGCAGTGTAGTAGTATGATTTATTATATTATAATTTATTATGAGTTATCTAATACTTTTAAAATATTAATAATTAATAATTTGTAAATCAATTTTAAATATAATAATAATAATAATAATAATAATGATAATACTAATACTAATAATACTAACAATAATAATAATCGTAATAAATAATTGATAATAAGAGTAATATACGGAGGTACTTAGGTACTACTACTTAGTCATTTTACTAACATGAGGAGTGGGCAGTACTGCGGTCTCTCCATCTGGTGGCCCTCCTCCAGCCACTGAGCAAACTGATTCGGGGAGAATTTGGCAACATCCGGCCCGTCAAAGGGCGTACCCATCAAGCTGAATATCTCCCACAGCAGCACGGCGAAAGACCAGACGTCGGACTTCTGCGAGAACTCTCTCTTCAGGATTGCTTCCGGTGACATCCATAAGATCGGCATTGCAACCTTAGTATACAACAGCAAAGTCTTATGAGATTGACCGTTGCATTCGTCGTGGACCAGGACTTATCAGGGACGTTTAAACAATCGGCGTAAGCGTAAAAGTAAAATTAAGGACACGGACAATAGCAATGAGGCACGGCTTCTTACGGTTAAGTTCTTACACTACTGCCTGACGTAAGGGGCAATGGGCCTTCAGTTTCGCCCCAAGAACGGAGAAATTAAATTTCAGTAGAATCGCCCTGGCCTAATTTTGAGAAGTAGAATGGTCTCCTTGAAATTTTCTGCTCTTGCGCCTTACGCCCAGATCCTTACGCCGAGTGCTTAAACATCCAGTCGTAAACATAAACTCAGCGGGCCTTAGGTCTAAGTTTACATTACGCTTACTCCGGTTTGCTTAATCGTCCCTATTACGTCCTATGGAATTATTATGGTAGGTAAGTTCCGGTTATGAGAGCTACTAGTATTGTATGCGTACATTTATAGGTTTTGGAGCTTTTTAGTTTAATTTACGTGTTTTTATTAAAATTACGCTAAAATGAGCGGAAGATGAAAAAGGGTGCCGTTATTTTGAGTATTGAAATGAAGCAGTGACTAGAAACAGCGCAGCGAATGTTAAATTGAATTGAAATACCCTGAATTTAAAATTAAAGGCTATTTTTTTCAAATAGTATCTATGTATTTTAAATTAACTTTTTTACACACTAATATGCATACGTACGAAGGCATTAAAATTAAATTAAAATACCCTGACTTTAAAATTAAAGGCTATTTATTTCAAATAGTATCCATGTATTTTAAATTAACTTTACTACACGCTAATATGCATACGTACGAAGGCATTGGAAGCGGTGTAAGTTTCCGTGCCGTGCTTCGACAGCCCGAAATCGGCAATTTTCACGACGGCATTGTCGGCGACCAGCACGTTCCTTGCCGCCAGGTCTCGGTGGATGATCGCCCGTGACGTGAGGTACTCCATCCCTCGGCTGATCTGATAGCTATAATTGATCAAATGCTGCGTCGAGACAATCGCCGTGTCCGTCACATCGCTGGCCGCACAACGATCGCGATAAATCGTCTCTTGCTGCTCCATTTGTGTCTGATCGAACGGTAAAATTTCTCCGATGTCGTCGATGTGGGAATAGAGACCGCCTTCACGGCGACTCCGGAGATACGTCTGCAGTGAGCCGAATTGACAGTACTCCAGCAAGTAGGACATTGTGCCTAAAATTTAGGCAAAAAAATTACTAGTAGAGTTTTTGGACATTTTTAATGCTTTAGCGGAGTTCACCATTTCCGCAGAAACACTTTTTTACTTGGGCAATCGTTTGCCCAGTTTTAAGTTTTCTTCATAATTAAAACCGATATTTGATATTATTAATACATTATTAATTATTTAATAGTACTTATTAAATGTATTATATATATTATTTAATATTTGATCATCTTTAATAAATATATTTAATACATATTTAGTAAGTACATATTTATTAATATTCAATGTATATATTTATTTAATATTTAATATTATTAACATATTTAACAATAATCAAATTTTTTTCATAAGTAAAATCAATATTACAATCAATTAGCTCTATTGGGACAAGTTTTTGATGTTTTAATTTGGACTGAGGCCAAGAACGAGGCATTTCCCCAAACGCGCCCGCCAAGTTCGGGCAGGCGTCGCAGGCTTTTCTCATGCTGTTAGCAACTCTTCGCTTCAACGTGTAAAAAGCCTGGCTGTTCAAAATTGTCAATGGTTTTAATATGAACTTCAGAAATCAAAAATGTATACAAACCTCAACCACATTCCTAAATTTTTTGTTTTTTTTATCAAATGATTTCAGTGGTATTACAAATATTTCGAGCACGAAAATTCCCATCTTTTGAACTATATGACCAAAGTGGTTAACAGACAATCTAAAATGATGACAAGTCACTGATTGATTGATTGATTGGTTGATTTGTTTTAGAAATCAGATTTGGATAAATTCTGAAAACGCGCACGTAGTGAAAGAATTTTGCAGTTCTACTGTAAATACTGTTATATAGAAAATTAAAATTAAAATTAAAATTAGAACAATGCTAAGTTAATATTCTGTTATTTATTGCATTAAACGAAATAACTATCTTATTAATACTCAATAACTGGTTGGTTGGTTTAAATTACATGTCGTAGAACTAAATTAATATTTTGTTGTTTATTATATTGCTAAACGAAATCCTTATAGTTGTAATAATAAGTAAGTTAAGGTAAAAGAATAGGGAGAAATTAACCTTCATGTTGAACCACGCCTAAAATTCCTAAAACATTAATATGCCGTCCGGCTTTCAGCATAACTCGCAGCTCCTCCGCGAAGAGGTCGTGCTGTTCCATGGAGGCGTTCGAATGAAGAGACTTGACCGCGACTGTGACGGGCGTTCGTCTGGATACCATGGGCAAGTAGCTCGCACGACCCTTGCGAACTACGCCGTATTCGCCTTTCCCCAGGATGACGTCATCTGTAAAATGACAGAGGATTGTAAAACTGTTCGGTCTGTAGAACGATAGAGGGTTGTAAAACTGTTCCGTAGGAGACTTTTTTGTTCCTTGGCTTACACAAATGCAGCGTGTCCGCAGGTACGTCGAGGAGTTTGGCATATTCCTCCATTAATAACTGAACCTTGGGACTGAAACGAGCTCGCGACGGCTTGAGGAAGTTATGATTGCGAGGGCGTTTCGCCTTCCGGAAGTACTTCCGGGACAATCTGTTTGCAGCTCGCTTCCTCGTCCGCCGAATCCAGTAACAGGTAGCCAAGCAAATCAGCACAAATGCGACTGATCCGATGGAGGACGATATGATGACGGTGGTGTCTGTAATGATTGGATTGGAAATCCGCTGACATTTAAATGTGATTCTTTGGTCATCCCAAACAATTTCGACTTTCCAGGATTGTAAAGTGTAAAATAAATTATCTACATAATTAATTACATAATACATAATATAATATGAAATACAATATATAATATGAAATACAATATAAAATATAAAATCAAATTTTAATATAAAAATTTAATATTAATATTAAATTGAAATATTGAAATTTAATTAATTAAATAAAAAAACATAAAATATGAAATTGAAATATTTATGTAATACTGCACAATTATCATGATACTATTATATGCCACGTATCTATTTGCGACATTATTACTGTTATCATCTGTAGGCGCTGGGGAAGTCTCGCGGGTGGGCAGCACTGTTGTTGCAACCATACACTCCGTTTCGCATGCAACTTCCTGGGTTCGAAAGCCTGGGCGAACAAAATGACGTATGGTCAAAATTAAAGATGACAATCATATGGCAAGAAGGTGCATTTTACCAGGCTCAGCATCGAACCACACTTGGTCGAGAGCGAAGTACGATTGGTTAGACGCCATTCCGTTTGAGTAGTTTGAGTAGTTTGAGTCTGGGATAGGGTTGATAGACAATTCAAACTGGAAGCATGAGTTAAAAATAGTTTGCCTCCGTAGTATGTGAAAACAAAATACACTATTCATTTACCCTAGTAAACATGAAATATAAGAGAAAATGTTATGTCTCACGAAAGAACATATTGCTTTCTTACTTAATAAGTAAGAAATTTGTACGGCGGATTTCAAACAAATTTTTGTAAGGACTTATAAACGACAAATAATAAAATAATAATATAAAGTGTGCGCTAGGCAGGATTCGAACTCTGTGTATCCTGCTAAATTTTAAAGTGAAGCTATTGAAAAAACACGTACAATCCACTGCACCAACACGCATTCTACACGTTGAACGGAACTTTTTCGCCTCGCGGTGATAATATTTACAAAAAAGTTGCCAAAAAACATGTTTTTTTGACGTGAAATTACTAAATAATGCATTATCGTTTCCCGTAAAAAAATATAATAATCGACGGTCAGTACCTTAGCCTTTTTACTGTTGGTTAAACCTAAAACTAACATTCAGTGGCAGCAATTTGATGATTTCGCTTTGCTGTATATATGTTTCCGTCCAAATTGACCACTGGTCATCTTTTTCTGCTAAAAACTTATAATAATTTTCAGAGTCCGTTCTTACAACTTAAAAACATTTATAAGACCTTACAAAAAAACTTACGAATTTTATCAGTATGGATAAAATTTATAAGGATCTATAAAATTTTATATGGCTTACAGCAGAAAAATATAAGGTATTATGTTGGGTCATATGTTTTTCCTGATATTCAAAATCTCATGTTCACTAGGGTTAAGGAGTCTGTATAGAGTCACTCACCTCTACGCTCTTGACATCTGCCAAGGTAATTGAGGAACTGAATTCCGACCAAAGAGGCTCGCCCTCCAGGGATCGAACCACCAGGTCATGATGGATGAGCTGCTTGGCGGGTTCATTGAGAAGGACCGTTGAAATTCGTAGGGTGACCTTGGCAGCTTGGAACACATACCAGAACGACAGCGTCGCCTGTTGTGAAGCCACGGCCCAAACGAGAGTCTTGACGTGAAGTACCAGGAAGCCGTTGTCGGTCTTGTCAATGCCGGTGATTTTCATATAATATGGGTTCCTTCCTTTGTCTGAGCTATTGTTCGTTCGTTCCATGATTTGGACACTGAGGCCGCCCTCGACGCGAGTCCATCCGCAATATCGCTCCCCAGAGACAGGTGGTGAGGCCCTAGCTGCAGTGACGCGATTGTCCAAGGAACAGGTGACTGTTCTAGGCATATCCACTGATGGTGGTGGCATCGTACGGGAGTTGTCTAGGTTGGGTCTGCTTGACGCATCTTGTGCGAAGTCATTCCGTACGGCAAACGCGTCGAGCTTCACACTTTTCAGAAAATAGCATGCGAAACCTTTACCAACGTTAATGAGAAACATATAGACAGACACACAGCAGACACACAGACACACAAACACACAGACACGCAGACACACAGACACACAGAGAGAAGTTTGCAATACCTTTCTATAACTTACCTTTGAGTTCCGTTAGACACAATGAATTCTAGCTGGAACGTATTATCGAAAAAAAGATTAACTCGGGCCGGCAGCCAAGCTCCAAGCTGATGGTTATGTAGCCCCGCCGCATCCGCTGTGAAAAGTACGACTGCACGTCGATCATCTCCTTCGGGATACACGAGACTCCTCAATTCCAATGTATCACTGGAGTCACTGCGATCGAACGAATAAACGAACGAAAACTGCCCTCGAGTGGAGACGGTCACATTGGGACTTTGCAAAGACCTCGACGTATCTCTTGCCGCTGGGTGTTGCTCAACAGTCTCCAGAGAAGGACGAAAGGAATCGACTCCCGTGCCGGTCCACCGGCAGAAGCCTTTACACGAAGGCGTGCAAGCCAACGCTTCAATCCCGTTGGCTTTGTCCTTGACGGTACTGGAGGGTTCTCGAACGATGTAATAGGTTGTCGTGAATTCGACAGTCATGTTCGCAGAAAAGGCATTTCTGACCGTGCTGTACTCCGTTATTGTCCACGGTCGACTGCTATTCACACAAGGTACCTCGTAGTAGAAGACGAACGTGGCAATGCTTGTGGCGTTGTTGTAGTAATCGAGATGCGACGCTTTAGCCGTGTACGTTGCATCGGCTCGCAGCCCATTTTTCAGTTCAATGTCTATGAGGCCTCCGAGTCCATCGAAAACCATAGTGTACGGATCACTGGAGGTTTTAACGTATTTAGAATCGCTGCAACGTAGACGGAAGAGTTATATCATATTTTATCTGGCGAGGCCGAATTGTGTCCTGGAACGGAGCAACGTTAATCTGTTCAGTTGACGGTTTAACTGTGAAAATAGCTTTCCGAAGTTGTTAACGAAAACTTAATAATCAGTTACGTTTGTAGGTCAAGTTAAACAATAAATACCACGTTATGTGTCTGGAAATTTCAAACTCTTTGCTACTCACTCCACAAGAAAAGTAATGAACAGCTTACAGAATCTTTTTGTTTAAGTTAAATTAAATAGTCTACAGTTTTTCCGGATATTTCAAACGTTTTACCAATCAATCTATAAAATAATTGCTGTAACAAGCAGCTAGGTAGTTTTGTTTCTTAAGATAAATTAAATAACATTACATTTTTCCGGGCAATATAAATATTCACTTAAAGGAAGACCTTGTACAATACTCTAAAAATTTCAAACATTCTACGACCCAACGCACGTCTTTTACCACAATCCAAATTTATCACAAGCTACGTAAATAAAATAAATAAAATAAAGATCATTTAAATAATAGTAATTATTCAAGATTTTTAAAAAATTTTGCTACTCACGCGAAGCTGGACTATTACCATATCTCAAGTTAGTACTAATAAATGTTTAATAGTGTGAAATTCCACTTCTCCGTTCCATTGTTCGGTTCGATGTAGAAGGAACCAAAACTGTCCAGTCTAAATTGAACAAAGTCAACTCGTTCCGTTCCGCCGCGATTGTCCATACTTCACTTCCGCATCATTCAATTGAAGCGACGTCTGCACGACAAGTGTCCATAACCCTGTAGGCTCCTCCACAGTCGGGCCTGGATAATACCGGAAACTCAACGGCCGAATTCGTAGCCGGCGCACCGTTTGTTCATCCACCGCTTCGTCACGTTCAAGTGTGGTGGTGGCGACCGTTCCATCCGTCGAAGCCGTTGCAGAATCAGACAGAGCAGTGTCGATGATACTTCTAACGTCAGACCTAGTTCCGGTTGCACTTATAGGTGTTAGAACGATCCAAATCCAGACAAGCACGCGACTATGATGTACACGTACCATCGATCCGCATCGAACATTCATCTTTAAAATTAACAGTCAAAACGGCGTGAAAAAATTATGTCTTGTACGATCGTTCTGATCATACACGCAGGAATTCCTTTGCGTCTTCATTTCATGCTGAATCCCTCAATAATGCATGTGCATGAAGACTGATAACTTCGATAATGGAAATGATATTTCCTATGTCGATACGGTATTGAAACGCATACTCGTATTTGTACAGTAAGCGACAGAAGTTAATCTAACTGAGGGTCCCGGAAATGGGCAAAAGGGGTTGGGCACCACGTTAATGACGCACCGCGTTCTTCTCAACGGACACATACTTCCACCCGCAATGCACGGTCTCAATTGTTGACATGTCGTTCGACGGCAGCCGTTTTATTGACACTCTTTTTACGAGCTCTTTACATGATCGAGCTCTTCCGCATAGGCCATCCAAAGAGATTTCGTGGTGCGTGCCCGAGCCCTTCGTTCACAGGTCGGGGGTCGTTCTCGTTGCATATATAAATATAAAAAAAAATATATATATAGTCGATCTGCCTCCTTCCATGTTCCTAAGAAGATCCCTTTTCATATTCTGGCACCTTGCCCTCCTATGGAATCCGCACTCGTGTGACCTTTTCGGCAGTCAGCTGTTATTCGCGCCTATAAAATGTCTTTTTCATAAAGATGTCGACCTGGGAGGAAGTCCCAGCAACCGGACTGCCTGTTACAAAGGGAATTGGCCGACGAACAGCGACGTCGCGCCGGACATTCCCGCCGAGACGACGGCGCTTGAGCTGAGCAAGGTCGCCTTTCGGGACCATCCGAGTCTCCATCGGATCCTTCCGGTTCTCCGTAGCCTGAATCGCCTCTCCTTAGACGGGATCATATCCGTGGACACTGCGGGCAATTCTAAGGCGGTGCAGTTTCCCTTAAAAAAATTCACACAAAATCTCCGCAAGGAAGGCATTCAAGTATTGTACCTTCGGTCGGTGATGCTGGTCCACCTTGAGGCGGACGATTTTGCGGGTTTTTCCGGTCTGCAGGCGCTGGGCCTGGAGGGATGCCAATTGCGGACGATCGATCCGCGGAGTTTTCAGCACTTTGCCAGCACCTTTGTTCGTTTGGTTGTGACGAAAAATCAGGACCTGAAGAAATTTCCATGGGAAGCCCTGCTTCCGGTTTCCGAATCGATTCAGGTGAGCTAATACCATCCTCGTTTTAGGGCTGAAGGATTGGATATTTACAAATTTTAGATCGTTCTGAATTAAAATAGATAAAAAAATGTTTCAATACTCGGCACCGTCTATTGACATATGACAATTTGAAGAACGAATTATTTCATTTAGATTTTCAAGAAGTAAAAAAAATATACTAAAAGACGTCTTCGTTATTTAACAGGTAATGATTTTAATTAAGTTGTATTTCGCCACTGATTATTTGTATGTAGGTTGTTTAAGACTGATACTAAAAAAATAATTAAAAATACACGTAGTTATTTCGATACTAAAAATAGTATTGCCTTACGGTACTATGTCGTAGGTACTTCAAATATCGCACAATCCAAACCTAACTAAACTGGACTTCTCTACGGAGGAAGCAACGGTTCGTGCGGTTAGTATGAAACTACGGAATCTAACCTCCTTGCTGGTGACATACACCGGGCTGTCCACCCTCCCGTCGAGGGTGCTGCATACATTGCGACCGGACGGAGTCAACCTTAACTTTATGCAGAACGACAACGTCTGCTCGCAGTGTCGCGATGTCAGTTCCCTCTTAAAATGGATCAGGGGCAAAAGGTTCGACATGGCTAGTAGCGGAGAAAGCTTCCTGACCCTGTCGTGCATTAACTACTATCCCGGCAACAGATTCAACGCCGGAAACGGAGATTACTGGCGCAAAACAGCGTATTGTTCAGGTGGGAAATTCGACTTTTGCATAATTGTGTTACTAGCGAATGAGATTTTCGGCCTATTCCATTTTTTTAATTAGTGGAAATTCCCGTAATTTAGAACTCAAATAATTTGTTCTAACTTTCTTTCAATCCAAAACTCCCGTGAAATCGATTGGCATCAACCAAATACGAGGGGCACTTCAAAATTCTTGGCACTCGGTCATTTACTCTGTAGCAAGCGACTGCCTTTCAAATCACTCAACATAAGTAGTTCGATTATACCCACATCAGCAGTAAATCCGAGTTTCACAGACCTGCATGCAGGGATCTGAGAAAGACATAGTAAGTTGTTTTAAATGTGCAGACAAACAAAATGTCACTAGTAGATGAGACAAGAGACCCTTCCCCTACAGCCGGTTGCTGCACTCCGCAAAAGATTCAGAAAGTAGATGGGTGGGAACAGTGGCTAGAACAAATGCAGACACTCTCTTGAGAACAACAATCAATCAAGTCCCAAATTAATCAATCAAACATATCTAAAACACTCCGCATTATTTCATGTCGCACTGTTCGGCCCGTCGACCTTATCTTTTCTCAGCATTGCCGGAATCTTTTTATCTCAATAGTATTAATTAGCTCTCTGATTAGGCTGTTTACTTCAATAAGGAAAATAGTCTGACCATTCGTTATGGAATGGCTGAGGCGCGTGTGAGCCTTTGGACATCATTCACGTATACACTGCGGTCAACTACTCTTCGCTAGAAAACATTCTTCCCTCTGGGTCTTTGGCCGTAATCCAACAAAACTTTGAGAAATAATATAAACGTTGCTGATTTAAAATACTTGCAATACCAGAATTGGAACGCACCTTCTAGTCGCGATATAAATGACCGAGTGCCAAAACGTTTGAAGTGCCCCTTGTAGTATGCGGAAGTTAAAGGGGCAAACGTTCAAAAACTACCGTACGGCCCACACTCCCAGTCCCCTCTAGCAGAGGCTCCGCCCTTTATGTCCGAAAAATATTTCGCTGATGCCAATCGATTCCCAGTTGAATTGTGAATTGGAAAGGGCCAAGATACGCGTATTGCAATATATATGATAAGTTACGCTATACAGGAAGTGTAGACAAAAAAGGAACGATATTAGAAATAGGCTGAACTCCTCATACGACTCGTACATATTTGAAGTACTGGGTACAAGTATAACAAGGACGTCTGTCTGTCTTCATGCCTTTAGTACCGACAACGGTCAGCCCCATCAGCAGATCGTGGCTAGTACCACTGGATGTGCTGCTGCTGATGTTCACAGTCATAAGCCTTAAGGTGTTTTGCCTTTGAATCGACGTCCACATAACGGACCTTGCTTCTAACTGATCGTATGCCTGCCTAGAGGTACTCTACCTACATGTACATCCCCGCGTCTGGAACGTGTGATGCCTGGAATTTGTTTTGTCTGGAAATAACTGGAAAACCCGGTGCGACTAGTGCGAATATAATCCGAGTACTTCAAAACAAAACCGCGCTGTAAAGCATCGCCATGTGAATCCATTGTCCAGATACCGGTATACCCGGATTGCAGCATAGCCGTCAATAAGTATAGCTACAGATGCTCTCGACCTCCGAGACAATTCCTCCTGCCGAGTGGGAAGCCATTGAGCGAGGGTACATGTCAGATTAGAGTTTTGTTCTAATGTGTTTACTGCCACTATTCGTATGACTCACGCTTTGGGTTGTGTGTCTTACAACCCAACACTGATTCACACTCCGGAGAAGCACACCGCGGGCCGTCATGCACAGATTAATTGTTTCTTATTCCAGAGCTCTACTTTTTTTTATCTCCCATTATGAAGTTCAATCGAAATTTCTGCTCTTCCCTGTTTGGATGCGTCTGATCGTTCTGGTGTGGAACGAGAAGGCTTGCGCGGCTCGTCCGTGGCAGTCCGTACTGCAGCTCCGGATTCCCGCTAGTCCGACAGACCAAGGCTCTTCGACCGTCGCTGTCATCGTACCCGAGAACGGAACAAGGGCCAGTGCGATCACGCAATCATTATCTTCGTCACCTTATACGACAGCAATAAGTCATCCTGTTGTCTCGTCCAGCAGCAGCAACACAATTCCGAATTCCGAACTCACACAAATTCCGACTGTGTGAGTTCGAAAACTTCTGGTTTTACAGTGAATACCGAGACGTGGCCCGGAATCGCTAAACTCGATTTCACACTGGGCATTTACCGTATCAGTTATAGAATACCCCATCGCCCACCACGTAAACTTTTCTGTCTATTAGTAATCAATCAATAATCAAGTTCATCTTTGATACATAGTGAAAGAATTACCTAAAGCATGAAGTCATACAGTAAATATGTTTTTGGTTCTCGCTATTACATTCGCATCACAATAAACCATCGACATATTCAGTTAATAGGGTTAGAATTTCCAATTTGGAGTAAGGCCAGGAACAGACTTCAATCTTTACAGTGGGATGATAAGCCGAGTTCGAAATGAACACCCCTTCTTCTAGATAAATTTACAGCCCGGCAAGTTGTTCATGTGTGGTTTTAACGCTTGCCTTCAAAGATCACGGCGAGCTTTCGCTATTGCCTTGAACAATTTGCTAATTACGGGTTGAGTAGAACTTTGCATCTTTTTGTGTTCGAAAATTTGCTGTTTTATCTGCTCAAGTCTGCTTGCATGCTTATGCAATATTCCCGGACAGACGTGAGTGGCTAAGCGGTTTGATACACGGGCGAGAATTTTGCGAAAATGCCTCGCACCCTCTCGTGCGACGGTAAAGGATCGTTTATGCAGTAATTAATTCGGTACGTTAAAGCGCTATAGCGGATTGAGAAAGCAAAAATAACCGAGCGCCTTAAATAATTCGGTCCACGACCAGATGGAAACATTCTTTTATACCATAAACTGCGGAGTCGCCTCATCGAAACTCAAATTTGGTTCGGTAAAAGCGATGGTCACCAATCTCCACTGTTTTTTCGACGTTGGCCAGCCAGTTGGGTTTGCCGCCAGTTGCTGGGTTGTTTTGCGTATCAGTCCCCGGATTGTGAAAATGATCGGCCTTTTTAGTCAGATCGGGATGGTCTTTGAAGACGGTCGGTAGCCATGCTCCAATCTGGTTGAATGCGTCGAGCTCCTTCACGGCAATGTCCCCCTTGTTCCAGCACTCAAACTGACGCGGATGCATGCAGACGCCCTCGTAAGAGTCGCCGCCCCAGTAGGACTTGTTTTGGTCCACACGGTTTTTGATGACCCAAGCCACCGCCACCTGGCCAGCTTTGCTCTCGCCTCGCGCCTCGCCGTAGATTGTCTTCTGGAGGACCTCAAAGGCGTTGGAACCTGGTTTAGGATCTGGAGCCATGTTTTGACGGTTGGCTTCACGTAGTTCGCCTGACGCTTAACGTCTGTAGCTGCGTCAAAAATAAACTTATTTGAGACTAAAAATGTGCATGAAAATTTTCCCTAGCAGTGGTTTCGCTTTATAGGTCTCACCTATTAAAAGTCGATTGTTGCCGTAAACAAAAAGGTCGAGGAGATTCTCCTTGAAAACTTTCCAAACTCGAGACCCGCCATCTTGGGCGAGGGTGGCTGCCCAAAAGCCACGTCTCGAGCATGCACTCGTAATTTGTCCTTCAAAAATTTCCCAGAATCGCAGTGCTGCTTTCAGCGAGATGAGTCGAAATTTGAAGAATGTTGGTCTGACTGCCACTGAATTGGGTATGACTGACATGAGAGTGACTGCTTCTGGAAAGACAGTTGCAACCTTCAGCGACGCCGATGCCTGTCGTAAGGCAGAGGTGAGACTCAATAGCAACAAGGCGGCCTTGGAGATTGAGCGAGTAGCTGCCCCTACTGAGCGCAAGCCACGTATAATTGTGCGCGCTGTTCCGAAGCAGATGAAAGAGGAAGATCTCCTGGACGCCATGTGTGCGCAATGTAACGTCCCCAAGACTGAAATGAGTGTCATAAAAAAACTTACGAGTCGAGATGAGACTCTTGACAATTGTGCTCTGGTGATCGAAACTTCCGGGGACGCCCGAAGCGCCTTATTGGCGAAAGAACGTTTTTTCATCGACACAGATACCGGATTCTTTCGCTGCTCAATCGCCGACCATCACTACATTCCACAGTGCTTTAAGTGCTGGCACTACGGCCACACCCAGGTCAACTGCCGACAAAAGGACCCCCGATGCGGCAAGTGTGCTGGATAACACGCCTCAGATGTTTGCACCGAAAATGGGACAGATACGTGCATCAATTGTATCGGACGCGAGGGCGTTGTTCCCCATCCGGATTGGCAAGCGTCTGTGTATTCATATGCCAAGACGAGACTCACCCATCCATCAGTCAACCGTAGTCGTGTGTTTACTTCAAAAAATCAATACTGAGCTGCGCAACTGCAAGTTCTAAATTGTCTACACTGCCGAATCTGAATTTAATGAAATTTTTTCTCTTGAACATTGACGGTCTAAAAGTAAAACTTGACAGATTTCGACCCCAGATTTGTAACACAATCGATTCATTTGACATTTGCGTCTTTATTGAGAGGAAGTTTTCACGGGGTGATGTTGTGCCAGATCTTCTCGATTATAAATGGATTCACAAGCGGCGCTCTGTATATAATGGTGGTGGAATATCTGTCATGGCGAAAAAACTATTTTCTGTAACCTCCTTTGCGATTGATCTTGAAGATGTACTAGCTGTTGAGATTACCACCCCTGGCTCCCTTGAAAAACTGATTTGCTGTTTACTTTCCTCCGCGAGACTCCACTAAGGCATTGCCTGATGCAGAATTTTTGGAACGATTGATGACTACCTTTTTGTCGGCGCGTAAAATTTCTAAGACTGTTATATTGTGTGATGATTTCAATGCCCGAGTTGGTACAACTGCGTGACAATCAGTGAGAACTTCGATTCAACTTTGTCTGGACCCTTGACTTATGTGGAAACAGTGAACATTGATGATATCAGCAATGGGCGTGGCGCTCGTTTCCTCGAATTTTGTTCCTCTTGTGGATTGGCAATCTTAAATGGCTTAAAAGATTTCGGTAAAAATTTTCCGTCTGAATATATCTGTAAGCGATGGAACTGAATGTCCGTCGTGGACTACGTGTTGTGCCACTTGACCAGATTAATCATGTTGACCGCTTCTTTTTTCCAACTAGTCTTGATTTCATTTCTGATTACGTCTCGTTGGGTGTCGAATATCGTTTCCTCCCAAAAGTTTTAAAAACAAAACCACTTCCAAAAAAATCAAAAAATACCAACGTTTCGAACGTGTATGAAGCTGTATCTTCGAATGCCCTACTGTTGCCTGAACAATGTGACACCGAGACGGGTGCCGCGGCTTTCTCGTATTTATTTAAGATCGAATCTGTTTGTGGAATTCCAAAGTGTGATAATCAAAACAACACAATCAACTGGGTGAATAATCATGAAGAGATAAAAATAAACAAACTGAAAACTGAAAAAACTTGGTTGTGGAAACTGCTAAATACACTGTCACGAGAATCGAATGAATTTATTACTAATTTTTCTCGATTTGGCACATTGAACATCGAATTCGAAAAAACTGTACGAAATAACAATTTCACTATGAGTCAGCAGTTATAGTCTGACTGTCTGAAAAACAGATCTCGGGACCCAAGAAAATACTGGAAAGAAATTGGTTACGGCGTGTGCTCGGACGATTCGATTGATGAATTTGAAAAAATCAACCTTCCTTCACTCTTTAATTATTTTTCTGCCCTTGCGAAACAAAAGTCTCCGCCTGTCCCTTATAATTAAAATATTTTTAATCTAGAGCCAAACAAAATTTTAGACGATCCAATTTTCGCGTTTGAAGTTCAGCGTGTAATCCAACAACTGGCCGCAGCAACGTCAAGCGGCGCATACCCAGTATCCGCAGTAGATTTCAAATGGATGGCAGGGGATAATCGATTTTGCAGAGCCCTTACTGATGCGCTAGACTACGTGTATCAGTCAGGTTCTATTCCTGATAAATGGACTTGCGGTGTCTTGAGTCTAATTCCAAAGCCAAACAAGGAATCACATCCGTCAAACTGTCCGCCACTGTCCGTCTTGCCCTTAGTGTCTCGTATTCTGTCCTCTGTCATCGCAAACCGATTGGAGGCGTGGGCCGATCTCAATGACAATCAGGCGGGTTTCCGCAAATACCGCTCGATTTTTGATCAAATCTTTATTGTAACTGCTCTTTGTGAACGCGCCATTTTCGAGAACCACCAAATGTATATCGCATTCATCGATTATTTGTCAGCTTTTGACACTGTTTCTCACTAAAAACTGTGTAATATTCTTATTAGAAGAGGCATATCTCCCACTGCTCTCAAATACCTGCAGACATTGTAAGGCAAAGCTACAAATAAGATCAAGTGGCGGGGCAAGTTATCTGACCCCTACCAACTTGAAACAGGCGTTCGACAAGGAGATCCTTGTTCTGGGATACTGTTCAATATCTATCTCGACGCACTGACTGACACCGTGGCAGATGGGAGAGTCACATTGGTGAAACTGGGTGGACAGAATGTTTTCTTACTGAAATACGCCGACGATGTTGCTCTGTTTTCATACTGCCAAAAAGAACTGCAGATCTCGTTGGACCGATTGACTACTTTTTCAAACGGACATGATTTATTTGTTAACGTGAAAGGCTACCGTTGGCTACCGTTGCAAGTACTGGCTCTTTTTGTGCTGAAATCTTAGATGAAAATGTGCGGGCGGATCAGATCGAAGTACAATTTTTGAAGAACGTTTTTGATCTACGGCATTCCACGCCAACTGATGCATTGGTCGATCTAACTGGTCGTGTGCCGCAAAGCCACCGCCATTCTCTTGCAGGTGAAATTCATCATCCGAGCGCTACGACGGAAGTCTGGATTGTTGTTCGCAGCGATGCAGCTCGCCATTGACAACGCCAAACTACGGAAGCGCTTCTGGTTCCGCTCAGCCATGCAACCATGGGCCGATATCATGGAACAGGACTGGACCGAAGACGCAGCTTGGTGGACTGCTGTCCTGACCAGGGAACCGCCATCGGCACTCAACAAAAAGAAGGACATGAAATTCTGGATGAAATCTTAATGATATCTTCACTTTGCGCCCGCCTGATGTTATCCGACCTTTTATTATTTAAAAAGCCCTATTCAAGACAAATATTTGGCAATTATCAGAATTTTAAAAAATATTCAGTGAGCCATATTTTTCACATTCGTGTGAATCCAAAAAGTGGAGAAGAATGTCCCATTTTTTATTTTCTCAAACATTTTTAAAAAATTCAAAACTGAATAAATTACAAAAATTACAAAAGAATATTGTAGACAAATAGAATACACTTGCTAAAATGCAAAACCAATACATTCGGTGAGCAACTTTAGATTTGGCAATCATTTCAGTTTTGGCAAGTCGCGAGCCTCCGACATCTTCCCTGTAGCCGCGGCACTGGACTTCACTCAGAATCTTTAAGCCATCTACCAACGTTTTTTAATCCTCGGTAATTTTGCTAACTTATTTACAAAATATGTTTGACAAAAACGCAATTTAAGAGTTGCAGCCCTATGTCCAAAAGTGCCACCGCTGATTTTAAAATTTCGTCCCAAACTTCCGCTCTGAAACGCAACTAATTTTTTTCTGCACCTAGCCATAAAAATGAAAAATTTTCTCTATAGAACTAATAACCCACTATGTTTTCCAGAAAATAGCCTTTTAGGTTTGTTGCTCGCTTCCATAATTTGATCTAGCGATGCGATAACAATCTGCCCGCGGGCAATTTTTTACACAGAGAAACATGGAGCGGGACATCGCATTATTCTGGCGACTTTCTGAAAATTCAAGTCAGCCTCTTTTCGGTGGAGAGCAACAAAAAATCGGCAACGGCGCTTTAAAAGCCTACTAAATCTGTGACATTTTGGTCAAAGTAGAAAGTTTTAATTATTGCCCGTTGCGAGGCCAACTGCATGAGAATATTTTCCAAAAAGTAAGTTCCTACCCGGTACATTGGATTTAAAACGCAGCATCAAATGATCGAGCTAGTAAAATATATCGAGCCCGAGCGTTCGAATTTTAATTCCGAACTTACTTCATTCCACACGAGTGTTTCGAGATTTTGATCTCAGTACGAGTAAGAATACCTGAACGTAAGAGATTAATTCTATTTTTGCAGAACAATTGACTGAGTTTTTTAGTCTTTCCATCGATTGCACCGATTGCTAGTTATAAATTAATAGCGAGTATTAAGATAAATCACAAAAGCTATAAGTTATGACCGTAGGTACATTCTGTGCAGGTGTCGCTTCTGCAAGTGTCAACTCCGGACGCCGATACTTGCTTCCATTTCAGGCTTGCCAGTTGTTTTTGGTTTTATTAAAGTAATATAGTGCATGGATATTTTTAAAATATAGATCCAATTCTGCCGGATTTAACATGATAATTAAAACGTGCATGGACCACTTATACCCAAATAATTCCCAATCAGACAATTCATTCCTCTCAATTTGTATTCAGACATATCGCACTCCGTAAGCTTAATGGTTACTCGCACAAATTACGTTGTGCAGGATATCGTTCTCGTCGTAATCGGTCGCGTTTTGTTGCTCCTCCCACTGCTCAAACGTCATTGATTTCAGGCAGCAGCTGTTGGAAATTCACCGACGACAGCTCTCAAACAGCAAGCAAGGTGGTAAACCTCCACATCGATCTCCACAACGTTCACACGAGTCAAGTTTTTTCTTATTCGTTTCTTTCCAGGGCGACGACCACCACTGACTACAATTTTCACCTACATGTGAACCTTATAATGACGCCTTGACTTTATGATTACGTTTAACGCAGAATTGACAAAAACATGTTACCTTTGGGTTTTCCTGCGATTCGTCTGGCAAGATAGGACTGCTGCTTAAACAGTGATACAGTGGTGTTGAAATATATTGTTCAGTTTTACTGCTATTGTACATGGCGACTCTTCGTACCGAGCTCATTGAAGCTTTCGATAAGCAGTTTCAAGCAAATACAAGCGTGAGGAACTTAGCCCGCGGCGAGCTGCTGCCTCAAGCAAGTTCGTCAAAATTCAAGCCCTCAAATGCATTGCAAGACCGGCAATATTTAAAATTGGCGCGGTTATGACATTTTGAAAAATAAAAGTTCACACTTTTGTTTTAAATGTATGCATTCTGTTTATTAATTTGCACTATTTTAGGCCCTGCGTCCCGTGATTTTTTTAGTCTGCTACACTGTTACCTGGAATTATCCGTACGCCAGCCTTCTTAGACCCCGCAAGCGCCATTCTTTCTTCTTTCCGATTTAATTGAGGAAGGTGACGGCATTCAACTTACCAATGTTGTGGCATATGGAACCCATGATGTCGTACGATAGCTCCTTCAGGCAAACAGTGGCTCCTGCAGTTTTTGCATGGAAGTATGGTAGAATACGGCCTCCAAGTAAAGAAACTCTGACGAAGGATTTCTCCGCCCAGCTGTAATTGTGAGCCAATCCATCGTTCCAAATGAAGACATCCATCTCCTAGTTCCGATTGATATATTGTAGTTCTCTCTGTGACCAGTTACGCAGCACGCGATCTCCAACTCACTGCAAAATAAAAATATTATTATTGCAGCTAATTTGAATACGGGAGATAAGATTACAAGTACCCCTCCCCTCTACACTTACCGGTGTTGACCAATTTTTTTGGTACTTCAGATTGCGGATTTGTTACAGAACAAATTTAATCGTTTTTTTTGTAATCGTAATTTTTATTGTTTTGCATTAGAAAATGCCAAAAGGCGCGGCGGAAGGCGAAAAAACCGTTTTTCAAGCAATTTCTCAAGTCTACTTTGTGCGCAATTGTTTTTGGCGCCGTTCGTATTTCCGGTCGATCTGCTCTTGTTGTTTTCAAATCTGTTTTGAGTTTTAATCAGCATATCTACAACTGCTTAAAACCGATGCTGAAAAACCTTCCCTACAGTTTGGAAGCGAATTCAACGATTTTGTTTCAAAACAAAGCGCCGTACTACGGGGCAAGAGTATTATGTATTTGTATTATATATGTATTTCGGTATAGATTTGTTTATTTGTTTAATGTTGCGTCAGCATATTTATTTACATTAACTAAATAAATAATTAAATGAATAAATAATTATTTTTTTCGGGTCATTGGTGGATACCAATGACGAGGAAGATAAAGATCATGCCGTATCCCTCCACCTTCAATAAGTGTATAAAGTTCGCCTAGAACAGATCCATTCCGAGAACGAGGTTTTTAAGCTAGAACTAGAAAGCGAGTTTTGCTAGTTGTGAGATGGAATTTTTCCGCTCGGTTCGCCAGCTGGTCGAGGACCAGGAAAAAGTAAGAAGCATGGGCGCATGGCACAGCTATTTAAGTAATGATTGAGTACTTTTGTTACTTCTCGTACTAGCTATTTAAAATTAATGGACCGAAATAGTTCTAAACTTCATTGTTGCAATAATATGCAAGCAAAATATGTATTAATACTTGCAACCTGCTGTTACTTGCAGGTGACCGCTATAAAAGATGACGGATCACTGAAAATGGGTGCAAAGTCGGGTGCGCTTTCACCGATGTATTCGGCTGATTTACCTGTGAAATCGAACGAGATTCTTAAATACGCGTTTCAGGCTGCAAAGGGCAAGACGCCGTTAAAGATTGCAGCATCGTTTGCAGTTTTTGTGGGTGCTTTTCATCGGCAGTATAAGGGAGATCCCGCCCGTTTCACCGCACCAACGGTACACAACACTACCAAGCAAGCCACTGAAATAAGCGCTGGAGGAGATTGCGTCGGGGTATTCGGTGCGTAAAGCTGCATTCAAATAGGCATTTCTCAGTTCACGCTGGAGCGATACGAGACGAACTCTAACAAAAAGAAGCCCAGAATCAAAATGAAATTCTTCTAAGATAAAGAGCTTCTCATCGCTGACCTTCTCCTCTGCTACGCGAATATGAACCTGCCATAACACAAATCTATCCTAATAACAATTGTTTTTGACTTAGACATAAGAAACTTTTCAAATTAGAATAATTATCAGCTCGGATGCTACAGAGACACACGCATCAAAAGAAGTTTGCTTCTGGAGACTTCGTTTGCGAACGGCGTTTATTTTTGATGAGTCACATGGTAAACAATATGAATCCTGGATTTCATACATGTTTATTCATATACTGCACCTTGCAGCATGCAAACACGTGGTCACGAATCTGAAATTTGGTGAGTTCTGGCACAAGCTCACATAAATGTTTAGCAATCAGTTCTGATGCGAGAACTGTGAAGCAAGATATGTGTTATGTAAACAAATTCTTACTCCCAACTGAATAATGGAATAAACTTTATAGGCCACATGGTTAAGGCTTACAGGTACGACCAACCTCTTGCTACAACAATGGAATTATGAAATAAACTCTATGGGCCACATGGTGAAGGCCCAAAGGCACAGCAACTCTCCTGCTACGTCTCTAAGGGATTGTGAGAGTTTTTTTAAATTGAGCAAGATTGGCCCGATAGTTTCTGAAATAATAGTGCGGCCGATCCACCATTAATTTTTCTCGTAAAATTTTTTGAAGAAATAAAGCACAGCAACCAGAAAAGTAAAATAATTAAAAAACTTATCTATGTTTAGATCTGAAGGAATTCCTCGCAGCGGTCGACAGATCAGCAACAGAAGAAATGAACGTCAATGAAATATTGGAGTCTCGCAGCTTCATGGACCTGGAGGATCGCCGAAAGAAGGTTAGACCTAACGTTGAGCAATCACCGAAGGCTATTGAGGCTGCCCAAATCCGACTTGCATTACCGTTAAAGTCTCACTGATAACCTGAAATCCAGTTTAACGTGCGGTTTGTGGTCAAATTAGTTCTGACGTTCCCCTTTTCAAGTAAATTATAGTTTCTGATTAAAATGGTAATGGTAGCATATTTCAGATCATGGTGGTAAGGGTAGCATATATCAGATCAAGGTGGTAAAGGTAACATATTATATTTCAGATTGCCGAAATAATTTGTTATTCTTTTATTTAGATTTGAGTCGTCTACACAAGTTCAGCTCTCGACCATCACTACTTTTCATTACCGGGTCAAGCAGGAGAACATTTTGCCCAAAGAATGACTCAAACAGGTTATTGTCTTCGGCAACATGTGCAACTTTGAACGGACTAAGACAGCCAGACACTCCTGCCTCTACTTGCGGCATACAACTAACTTCGGAGGAAGCCTCTGAAAGTGTTGGATGTCTTCCACCTACAAAACCACAAACAAAAAGAATACCAGACAACTTACAATCCAGACTACATGAAGCGGCTCTATCCCGACCTCAAGAAATAGAACACAATGAGCTAAACAGACAAACGCCCTCTGTGGACGGTTCAGGTCAGTTGTAAACCGGATTCCATTAAAGCGACACCTCTTAAATTTCAACTGCTTGGCTACCCACCGCAACGCTGATCTCTAAAGACGGCAATACCAAGTCAAGCTCTGATGATGACGAAGAAGTTTAGCAAAAGCCTGCTAAAACAATTTTTTTTTCTGTACTGTAATGGACGTCTCAATTTTGTTTTTTGCGCTTGTTTGGTGTCAGTTACTGAAACGAAGGACGAGTTTGCTGTTCTTTTATATGGTTATCCATTTATCAAGCCTAGCACTATACTCCAGAAAGTCTGTTGATTACCTTTTCTTGTTACAGAAATCCTGCATTACAGAACCGTTACTGTCTACATAACGTCCTATTGTTCCATTATTCCAGTCTCACATTTAGTGCAGAGGTTTTACTCTGATTATTCTATTATTCCATTTTCCAATCTCGGTTAGTTCACATCTGCTGCCGAGGTTATACAAGGATTATACCATTATTCCAGTCAGGATAATCATGAGCAATACTCAGTGAATCTATAATTTAAAAATAATGCGGGCAGCACTATTCCATTATTCCACTCCTATCTGAAGACACATACTCGAATTGAACGTTTGGCCCGAACTCGCCAGTACAGAAACTTGAGCCAGCCAAGTTGGGACAGTTCGGTTTTTGCTACATTGCGTAAACACGAGGCGTTGCGACACCCATCTCACTAATGCGGTGGGCAGATGTGAAATAAACACACAGTAAACATTCAGCTGAGACTCACTCAAAGAGGCAAGTGGAAGTACATGGTGTCGATTAATGAGGCATGGTGTTACATGTCTCATGTAAACGGTCGGAGAAGAATTTATTATAAATTTTAGAGAGGAACAGTGCCCAATGTTGGCTGAAATACTGCCGACAAAAGCACCCTAAAGGGGGCATGTTCGTCGCTGAGATTTTCGCCAATGGCCCGACAACCATCCGATTCATTCCTCCTCGCACCAAAGTGAATTCTGACTTCTACGTGAAGCATGTGCTCAAGCCGCTCTTTAAAAAAAATTCCAAAGCTCTACGAAAAGCAAGCAAAGTCGGTAGCCTTAGATCATGACAGTGTTGCTGCGCACACGGCGTTGCAAGACAAAAACTACAATTTATTGTTACAGCGGACTGACCCTCCATTTCCCTCGGACTTGAGTCCGATGGATTATTCCATCAATGAGATTTTTAAAAAAACGTTTGTACAAACATAAGACTAAAAACCTTGCTGGTCTAAATGAGACGAGAGTGGTCAAAGATTAGTGTGGATTTGTATGGTCGAACTCTTAAAATTTGGGAAAAACGAGTCCGCATGGTAGGCGAAAATTTGACTTCTTAGATTACGGATATCAATCAGGTTTTATCTCTGATGAAATGAACCTGCGGTGTCTTAAGTTCAATTCCGAAGTTAAAAAAGGAACCTCTTCCGTCAAACTGTTGGCCACTGTTCGTTTTGCCCTTAATTTCTCGTATTCTGTCCTCTGTTATTGGAAACGGATTAGAAGCGTGGGCCGATCTCAATAATGATCAGGCGGAATTTCGCAAATACCGCTCAACTGTTGATCAAATCTTCATTCTAACCGTTTTTTGTGAACGCGCCATTTTCGAGAACCACCAAATGTATATCGCATTCATCGACTTTTCGTCAGTTTTTGACACTGTTTCTCAATCAAAACTGAACTTATTTTATAAACATAGGCATTTTTCTCACTGCTTTCAAATACTTGCAGACAGTATACGGCAAGCTGTTAACAAAATCAAGTGCAAGGGCAAGTTATCTGACTTTTACCAACTTGAAACTGGCGTTTGGCGGAGATCCTTGTTCTGGGATAGCGTTTAATATCTATCTCGACGCACTGACCGACACCGTGGCAGATAGGAGAGTTACGATGGTGAAACTGGATGTACAGAATGTTTTTTACTAAAATACGCCGATAATGACGTTTTGTTTTATTCTGCCAAAGTGAACTGCAGATCTCGTTGGACCGATTGACCACTTTCTCGAACGAACTTGAGCTGAATGTCAACGTAAAAAAATCTTACAGTACGGTGATAAAAAGCTTGAAGCGATCGGAGTTCCCTGTGAAGGTTACTGTCTCTGGAGTTGAATTGGAGCAGTTTCGAGAATTCAAATATTTAGCTTTTTTTGTGAAAAACAGATGAGTATGTCGGTTTCCCGAAAACACCAAACGCAAAAACTATGGGCAAGCTTCTTCCTCTTGAAACAAACATTGGTTGATTTATAATCTAGCTATCCCTTGTCTGATGCTGAAAATATGTTTGAGGCTACTGTTGCAAGTACTGGTTCCTTTTGTGCTGAAATTTTGGGTGAGAATATGAGGGCTGATTAGGTCGAAGTACAATTTTTGAAAAATGTTTTCGACCTAAGGCGTTCCACGCCAACCGATGCACTGCTCTGTCCAACTGGTCGTGTGTCGCAAAGCCACCGCCACTCTTTTTCGCAGGTGAAATTCATCATCCGAGCGCTACGACGGAAGTCTGAATTGATATTTGCGGCGATGTAGCTCGCCATTGACAGCGCCAAACTACGGAAGCGCTCCTGGTTCCGCTCGACTATGCAACCAAGGGCCGATATCATGGAACAGAACTGGGCGGACGACGCAGCTTGATGGACTGCTGTTCTGACCAGGGAACCGCCGTCGGCACTCCACAGAAAGAAGGACATGAAATTCTGGATGGACCTCTCTGATCGGATTCAGGCGAACATCAGCGAGAACGGGCGGCTCTCTTTTCTGCAGTTTTTGCGCACTAACTTCGCCGCACCCCTGCGATCACAATTTTTGAATGTTCTTCCTCGCCATCAAGCCACACCAATCTTGAAGATCCTCACCTCTGGACATCATTTCCGAGCGGAAACTGGACGCTGGGTCGGACTGCCAAAGATGAACGGAACTGCAACCACTGCGGCGTGCTGGAGGGTGAACAACATGTACTTTTCGAAAGTTTTTTGTTCGATGATCTGCGGACTACATTGTGTACTTTAATTACCGAAATGAGAGACTTACGCATTTTTTTCTGGGAAACACTGACAAATTGTCAGGGGTGGAGTCAGGCTGATAAGTAGAGACTGAATTGTGTGCCTGACTTTTTGAGAAAGGTTTTAAAAGTGCCTTTTGATGTGCATAGCGGAAATGTGGTTTTATGTCATAGTTCAACCCAATGATGATGCATTTCAACTGCATCTCTGCTGCCTCGAAAAGAGGTGGGGAATAAATTATTATTATTATTATTATTATTATTACTGTAATCCAACAAAAGTTTCAGAAATAATGTATTGTAGAAGTTGCTGATCAAAATACTTGCAATACCAGAATTGGAACGCACCTTCTAGTTGCGATATAAATGACCGAGTGCCAAGACTTTTTGAGTGCCCCTAGTAGTATGCGGAAGTTAGAGGGGCAAACGTCCAAAAACTACCGCCCACACTTCCAGTCCCCCCTCGAAAAGGCTCCGCCCCTTTACGTCCGAAAAATATTTCGCTGATGCCAAGCGATTTACAGTTAAATTTTGAATTGGAAAGGGCCAAGAAACGGTTATTACAATATATATAATTGTGTTACACTGTACAAAAAGTGTAGACAAAAAGGGAACGATATTAGAAATAGGCTGAACTCCCACTACTCGTGCATATGTGAAGTACTGTACTGTCGCGATTCTAAGGGCCGTTTTTTGGCCCTACCAGTAAATTACGACCCCCGGGTCCGGGCCGGGCTGGAATTGAATCCGTGACGTCACAGAGTCTTGCACGGGGGAGGCGAGGCTAAGCTGGCCGTTAGAATCGCGACAGTACAGTACTAAGTAGAAGTATAACAAGGACGTCAATCTGTCTTCATGTTTTAGTACCGACAATGAACTTTCCTAGCAGCGGATCGTGAGTACTAGCACTAGCTGTGCCGCTGCTGATGTTCACAGTCAAGAATTGGAACGCATCTTCTAGTTGCGATATATCTTTGCCTTGGGGTTTTTTGTCTTTGAATGGAAGTCCACATAACGAACCTTGTCTTTAACTGATAGTATTTCTGCCTAGAGGTACCCTACCTTCATGTACAGCCCGCGTCTGGAACATGTAATGCCTGGAATTTGCTTTGTCTGGAAATTACTGGAGCTGTTAAAAGTAATAGACTCAAACGCAAACACGGTGCGATTAATGTGACTATAGTCCGAGTACTTCAGACATGACCGCGCTTTAAAGCACCGCCATGTGAATCCATTGTCCAGATACCGGTATACCGGATTGCAGCATAGCCGTCAATAAGTATAGCTATAGATGCTCTCGACCTCCGACAATTCTTCCTGCCGAGTGGGAAGCCATTGAGCCAGGGTACAGGTCAGGTTAGAGCTTTGTTCTAATGTGTTTACTGCCACTATTCGTATGACTCACGCTTTGGGTTGTGTGTCTTACAACCCAACACTGATTCACACTCCGGAGAAGCACACCGCGGGCCGTCATGCACAGATTAATTGTTTCTTATTCCAGAGCTCTACTTTTTTTTATCTCCCATTATGAAGTCCAATCGAACTTTCTGCTCTTCCACTGTTTGGATGCGTCTGATCATCCTGTTGTGGAACGAGAAGGCTTGCACGGCTCGTCCGTGGCAGTCCGTGCTGCAGCTTCGGATTCCCGCTAGTCTGACCGACCATGGCTCTTCAACCGTCGCCGTCGTCGTACCCAAGAACGGAACAACGGCCAGTGCGACCACGCAATCATCATCCTCGTCGCCTTACACGACAGCGACAAATCATCCTGTTGCATCCTCCAGCAGCAGCAACACAACCTTCTCGACCATCTCGTTCTCCTCGAAGCAGTCAGCCTCGTTTATGGCACCGGTAAACAATGAAACTGAATTGCCTTTGACCAATGTACTGGTATGTGTGTGGATGTATCTATTGCCCAGACATATTATTGGGCGTGGTCAGTGTTCTTCCAAAGGGATAAGAATAGGGATGGCAAAACTAAAATATACTAAAAAAATCAAACTAAAACTTATTTTCTGGTTTTAGTTTTCTAGTTGACTAAAAAAATGATCTAAAAGTTTTAGATGCTAAAATTTGATTGAAACCAAAAGAAAGTAAATTGAAAATTCTTAGTGTCTCATTTTTTCACTAACAATTCTAGTTTTCGCCATTCAAAAGTAGGAATGCTTGCCGCACGAGGTTGTAAGAAAATGACCAATTTTTTTAAACATTACCGTACACATGTTCTCATTCTATAAAAAATTACTTCCTAACTCTACCGGTTCGGTCAAAGAACATTCCTGAACTCTGGAGCGCAATCGAACGTGTTCTTTGTGTTCAAGCAAGCAATCCTGTGAATTTTTTATGAATACCGTATTTCTTACCTTTTATAAAAGTCAAATTTAATACTTACTCTAACCGTATTGTCGTTAGCGGAAATATTTCCGAAGTCAGCGAGCTAAGTTCCAAGTCATCCTCTTCATATCATTCCTGTATTCCCGAAACGGTTTGACATGGATGAACGCGTCTCAAGTTATAGCGACGCCACCAATTAATCAATCCCAAATTGAGTTTTTGATGGCACACCTAATCCCTAAGCTAATCTTTCAGTATAGAAACATTTTGGAAATTCATGTGGAAATAATATTTATTAATCCTCCGGCAAGCATTCTGACCACGTCGTCCGTTTATCCGTGTATAGTGCAGCCTTTATTCTCATTTCACATGTCTGCCTTCGTAGTTTTGGAATTCGTATCCGGGTCTCGGGACGCACCAAACATCCCTACACAACACGAACCCGTTCACTCACCTCAGCCAACTCTACCCTGAGGGTTATCATCCATGGCCGTCCGTCAGCAGCGGCAGCAATAGTATGAAAGCCTTCCTCGGACCGTGGATCTTTCCTCGGGCGCCGTTTCCCCTCGACCAAACCGATCCGTTCCTCCCTCGACCCGGCTACACTTATCCGTCGCCGTATGAACCGTCGTCGCTGACTGGAAAAGAGCGACTACCCTCCCCATCAGCTTCCGACACCGTCTACAGCAACTTCCCCGGCCGTGATCATCCCCTTCTTCGAGGGGAAGCTCACTACATCCCCGACCCAGAATCCCCCACCCGAAACCCTCCTCCCCTGGAGCCGCTCTCCAGTAACTCTGGCGGCGGCGGCAGTGGCAGTCCGGAGTACGGACCGTCGTCCGTCAAGCGGAACATTGAACGGGACCCTGCTCCGTCGCAGGAACGGAATCCGTACTACGGTCATCGATCCGCACTTCCGGCGCCGCCGTCGTCCGTCGAGCATTACCAACCGTCGACGACGTACGACCGGCATCCGTCGGGCGCTGCTGCTGGCTCCTCTGACGGTTACCGGTCGGCGGGTGCTGCGGCCGCTGATGATTGGTTCAATTTTCAGCGGTACTACCGACGGATGCAGCTGCGGTATCCGGAATTTGGAAGTTTCGCTGGCGGACTGCCACCGTTTCCATTACTTCCCGCGATGATGCCGATGGTGGGTTTTGGGGGCGTGGGACCTAGTCCGTTGTTGTACGGTAGCCGGGACGGTGGAATTCGGTCCAG
>LRSR01000760.1:0-17699 GCA_001579985.1 Hypsibius dujardini
GGAAGGAGTAATGGACTTTTTCTATGATTTACAATAACATCAGGAGTAGCATCATTGTTGGCGTCACTTTCCGCATATGCTGCTTCCGTTTTTTCGCTTTTCGCCGCACCTTTTCGGCTTTTCCAATGCAAAACGATAACCACTGTTTTTTTTGCTTTATTCTGTAACAAATCTGCAATTTAAAACACCGAGAATCGTCTGACAGCCAAGACACAATGAAAATATGAATCCCCTTACTAATCAACTTCCCGCTCTTTCATGTATCAGAAAAAAATGTGTTTTAATGAACAAGGGGGTTTCTGATTCTTGACTGAGTGATCACTCAGTCGAATTGGCCATCGCGCGCTTTCTGACTTTCTTTTCACTTTGTGCCAAAATGAATCCCGCAGGGGTAAGCTAAAGCAATAAAATGTTGAATAATAAAACGTTTTATGACGCGATTTGTGACAAAGGTGCAATAACAAATGCAAAAAAGCTGATGCAATAACTGACTTTTACGGCGGAATGGTAGATATAGTAACGGCTGGCCGAGCAACGACGTAGAATTCCACAAGGTTAGTTAGGAGTAGACAAAAAACCTAGTCCTTCGGAGTCAAGTATAAGGCTTTCGATTGTTTACGCAAACTATAAAGCATACGATTGGTTAAAAAACGATCGAAAAACTTTTGAATTTAGCACTAACGCAGAGACTGATTCGCAGTCTCATTGTCTGCTACGTGGAAGACAAGCATTTATCAGCCGTGCTGACTCCATGGCGACTTTCGTCAACATTTTCCATTCCTTTTCCGCAATAAAATCCAAACTAGACTCTAGCATCTCCCGAAAAGTCGTCGGGCCGTTCTTGGGAAGAACGATTTTCTTGATGCTACCAAGAGCCATCACCTTGTGGCACAAAATGGACTTAGAATGCCTATAATAATGCTTTAAATGTCAGGAGTCTTTTAATAAATCGACCATGTGACCGGGAACATTGGTGATTAAAAATTAGATTGATTTTTTGATTTGCTCCATGTTCGGCCCACACAAAAAACTACAAATTTTGTAATTCCATCGATCGATCCAATGACTTAAGATATTAATTTGGTAATTAGTTGATGCTTCATTGTTTACATCACGGCTTAAGCCGCGTTGGGTATGGTGTTGCCCTCGGTATCGGACATGATAAAGACCTCAAAATCCTTCGTGAAAAAATCATCGTCATCCGACTTGTCAGAATTCACGCCTAGTGGCAATTGTGAAGGCGATGTCTCTGCCAGAACAGAGACCGACGTGTTGGCTGGAAAAGTGTTTGAACCAATGTAGTGAATGTCGGCAGGCACCCGGAGTCCGAGGGTACTAGCATTAAATCCTGCCGAGGCACGGTATGGCAAAACGTATCCTCGGGGGAAATTGCGCGTTCACGAACACTCCGTGGAATCAACAACTAATGCAACTCTTTACTGACAAAGAAGTGGAATGACGATGCACAACTCCGGTACCGCCACTCTCAAAATTTTTTTGCCGCAAAAGATAACACGGTTAATTATTTGATTAGTTATTTTCATTCGCCAAGCAAATTACCTCTAGAAAAGCAGAAATTACCAAATTGCTATTCCCAAAAATCCTGACGTCACTGTAGTGAAAGTTTTTTTTATGTAAGCACATATACTTGTGATTGTTATGGATGTTGCAAACATAATTATTGCAACAGCATTGCTGCTCGCTTTCAACGACATTGCAAGCCATTCCAGAAGGTTTTTCTAAATGAAATGGTGAACTCGACGACAAGAACATTTTATAACAGCTGACTTCACATTTTTTTATGTGCCGAGTTTTTGCCTGTTTACATTCGGTGCTGTTAAATTCTTTTTCGCATAATCTGCACTGCTCCTCCCTCGCCTAATTTCGTAAGAGACTGCAGATGGGCAATAGGAATGCATGCTTAGTTTTTGCTTAATCGGTGTCGGAGAGCCGTGCTGCGTTGAATAGGCCTTCCAATTAAATCCACAGCTTTGTCGTCATTGTCGGTTCCGACCGAGGTTGCATCTCCTTATTATTGAAGGCATCCAATGAGTTCCAGTGTTCAGGCATACATGGAACTGAGCCCGGTGGCGTAAGGGTGGTCGATGAGCGAGCTTTAGCACTCCGTTGTCCCTCTTTGTGCGGTCTCTTTCAGCAGCGGTATCCCCGCTACCGCCTCCTACTGCAGCTGCACTACTTTATCTACGCCGCTTCTTCGAGTTAACCTTGAACAGTTCCTTCATATTCCGGGGGTACAGGCCAAAATTTATCGCAAATGGCTTATCCCTCGAGTCTTTTCCCGTAAACAGCGGTCTCAGTAGCCAGCGCAGCCGTAAGCGACATCCGTCGATGACCCATTGTCTTCGGATTTTGCGGAGCTGATGCCGGAGCGACGTACTCCGTGCGAGGTTCATTTTGGCACAAAATGAAAAGGAGGACAGCAAGCGCGCGCGCTGGCCGATTTGAATAAGTGAACATTCAACTGAGAAAAAAAGGCCCCTCCATCACTCACAGAGAAAAAATTTTATTTGTTTACATTTGAAAGAGCGGGAAGATGATTAGTGAAGAGATCCAAAATCTCATTGTGTCCTGGCTCTCCAGAGGCGTTTCGAAACCTCATATTGCAAAAATGGTACAGACCAAGGTCTCAAAACGTAGTATTTATCGTTTCGCATCGGAAAATGCCAGAAAGGCGCGGCGGAAGGCGAAAAAGCCGAAGAAGCAGCCCATGCGAAAACTGACGCTGGCAATGGTGCGACGCATGATGCGAATGCTGACCAACGGAAGAGCCCATCACTGCTTCCGTTTTGTGGCCAACGCTCACCAACTGGACAAAAGCACTGTGCAGTCTCATCTGCAAGATAGGAACATAAAATGCTTCAAGAAAATCAAGCGCAATCTCATCCACAAGACCCAAAAGGAAACGCGGCGGAAATGCGTCATGAATCTCCACAAGACCACCCGGATGTCGAACGTTCCCAACATGCTCTTCTTGGACTATTGAAACATTTGTGTTGGCAAATATTTTAATCATCTAAACAAACGATGTTACGGATATTCGCTCGAGACAATTAACATTGGAAAGAAGTTCAAGCAATTCCCCAAGACAGCTTTGTGCGCGATGGCTTTTGGCGCTGTTTCTTTTTCCGGTCGAACTCCCCTCGTTGTTTCGAGATCTAGTTTCAGCCTCAACCAGCATAATTAAAAGGACAGCTGCCTAAAACCGATGCTGGAAAACCTTTCCTACAGTCTGAAAACGAATTCAACAATTTTATATGAGGACAAGCCATCGTGCCACGCGGCAGGAAATGTGCAGGCCTTTTTAAAGGAAAAGTCCCTTGCTTCATTCCGAACGCCGATATCCCGCGCAAAATCTCCGATCTCCGTCCCCTCGAATATTATGTGTGGAGCTTACTGAAAAAGCGTGTCAATTAACACAAACTGATCTTCAGCTTTAACCGATTAGCCAAGATATTGAAAGACGAATGGTAGGTGATTTCGCTGCATGTGATTCAAAACAGCATCAATTCCTGGATGTCCTGGGTTCGCAAGGTGAAAAAGGTTAAAGGTTCTCATATTGAGTAAAATCTCTTTTTTCCTGTAGAAAAATTATTTCTTTATTTTTTGGTAATTTTTAATAATGTTTTGACGAAATTTTGTGAATAAAAAAGAAGGCGAAGTTTGTGCCAAAATGAGTCCCGCATCTGGTAGATGTGGTGGTTGGTGGAAAATCGCCGCCCTGTTCGGCTAAGGTGACGCCAGCGATTTGCTGAAACAAGTTGAGTAGTTTGTCTGAAGCATTATGAAGCATTCTTCCCTGTGGCTGCAGCTACGTCGGCAGCAATGGCGGGAAGGATTCAGAGATCATTGCATTGTTTTTCCTCTCGTTCCAACGTTTTGCTCCAGTATTCCACAAACATATGCATCCAAATCCCAGTCGCTCATATCGCAAATACGGAACTGAAAGGAGTAACAAAAATCCATACACTTTCAACAGCATTTACTGCCGTCTGGAAAAAAGGTTGATATATATATTTTCGATTGCTTGTTTGATTTCGTATTTGGTAAATTGTTTGAACGAGTATGTTCAATGGATTGATTAACCCTCTGGTAGCCGGGTGTTTTAGGTATACGGGTAGTGCTGGGTCAGCCAAACTTGGCTCAATGAAGGGAAAGTACTCAATGATTCGCGGGTGGACGACGCGAATTATTTGTCACCTTTTTTGGTAGCGCTTTTCGCTATAGGTTACATGGTAACGTAAACAGTTTTGCTCGCTCAAATCTTCCGCATGTTCCTCAACGAATTGGCCAAATTTTAAATGATGGCAGCGAAAATTCTGAGAAGAAATTGTTTCAAGGATATTATGACTACACAAAGAACCCAACAGACGCACTGATTAATGTTTATAAAATCGATCAATCAACGCTGGAGAGCACTTGAAACTACAACTGGCATCAATCTGCCAACCAATCAGTAAACTAAATACAGAACATTATCCAAATGCAAAAAAAAACAGAAATAACACAGATGCAGGCCTTGCACAAAACAGTCGTAGATTTTTCCGAGTGCTCGCTACAAACATTTTGCACGCAAGAAGAGCAAAATGCCCAAGACTGGCGATAGGAGGTGCAGTGCACGCACCGTTTGCGTTTTCCTTTTTCGGCAGAAGACGGATTCGACTTGGAAATTGAAGTTTCCTGTGACCTTGGACTAGCCATCATTTTTTTTATGGTTCGCTTTGATACATGAGAGAGACTCGGGATTTTCGAACTTGTGGATTCGACGAACGGCTTCACGGGCTCTGTTCCCAGCTCCTTCAATAATTCACAGCGGCGTCGGGAAGTGGATTTGTTCCACTGAGGATTCAGTTCCGTCCAAATCACGTACACATTCAGCGCACAGATATCCAGCTAGAGAAATAGTATGTGCAGTCGTTGGTTGACTGAAAAAATGGAAGCATGCATGATCAATCAATCAATCAATCGATCGCCAAACAAAAAATACAAATGCAAATTCACTTCTTATCAATCAAAAATCCATCGAATGTTACAAGGATTATATGTAAGTTAGTCAATCAATAAATCGTTCGAACAACTTTGCGCTAAATTTAATATGTTCCGAGTGATAAATCAATGAATCGAGCTATAAACAAGCAAAACTTATCCACTTCCTCAATACCGGTGGGTATTTTACTCACCATGTCGTTGAAAAAAGACATTGGCTATCTGTTCGTCTTACGCCGAACGCTGTAAGTCCCAACAAGCTGATCCATAGTGTCTACTCCTGACTTGGTAGCATTGTAGAGCTTGATGATTTACGGCTTCTTCTCTATGGTGTCGGCGTCAAACTGGATGCTGTAAAGCTGAGAACTCAGAAGCATAACGCATTTGCGAGGCCGGCAAACATAGGAAACTATGGTAAAATCCTTGGTGAATTCAAAAAGAAAAATGAGAAGGGGGCGGTCTTTCAAGGGTCCCGGCATAAAGTTGCGGGGAATCTCGCCTCGATTTTTTCAAGTTGTGCCGATGAGAGTAATATTGCGAGACAAAAGCTCCTCCGCAAGCTCCACGCCAGTAAAAAAATTATCCGTAATCAGATTCCGGCCCGATTTCTTCCCCCCAATACTCAAGCAGCCGCAAAACCGTCTACATCGTCCATCTACAGTAGACCAAAAATCCTGCAGAGACACGATAGCGTCCTTAAAAATGCCCATCTAAAGCAGTAGTCCAACGTACATACAGTTTAGGGGGTGGTCAAGAAAATGTTGAAATGTGTTCCAAATCATTTCTTGATTGCTTGATAGAGCTCACGGTGCTCGTAAAACAACCAATCTAGCCCTTGTCTCCATGAGGAACTGTTTTCCCACCTGGATCTTGAAGCTCATTGCTGGATAGACGGCAAATCGTGCCGCAGCTCCAATTTTCCCACCCGCCGATTCCGCCACAAAATTCGGTAGAGCCTGTGGAAATTCCAGCCTGTGAAAGGAGACCACCTGAAATGGCTGGGAAATGAAATGAAAGAGATGCAAGCCGTACCCCTTCGCCTAAAATGCCGCGCGCAACAGTCCGACGTCATCTGCCACCATGTCGTTCAAGAAAATCCAACTAGTCTGTCCTTCAAGCTGTTATACATTAGCAGGAAGATGTAAATCTAACGAGAGGCGACGGTCGAGAAGGAATTGCTCCAAATGGTGCATGAAGAAAGGCTAAAGCTCAACCACCAACACAGTGTGGCCCGTTACAAGTTGTCGGTCACATGGTTGCGCCAAATGGTAGCGCATCGAATCATTGGGCAGCGACGAAATGGTTTCCTGTGTTGGACCACGCCCAACAAGTCCTCATATCCAATCATCACAGCTATTTGACTCGTTAATACCTTACTTACTTAGTAACTCTATCTACCCTATTAACCCTATTCTGCTGCCGCAGCTAATTACTTGTATGTAATTCTGATGTGTGTGCTATTTACTATCAAATCTATAGTTAACACTTTACTATATAATCAGATGTTTTACTAGTTTTAAGTGGCAGTTTTACTTCTTCTTTCCTTTCTTCCAGTTTTCTTCTCTACCTATTCCTACATTCAGTCTAATAAACTTGTTACCTACCAAACTTCCTGTTGGTAGACCTAACACCTGATGTTTATCAGTTATTAATTCCGCTCCCCTATGTCCAATTATTGACCTCTCAATTGATTTTGCTACGTATCTGAGTAAGCTAGGACTCTGTTTGATTTCGTTTAGGGAAACTTTGTGCTGAAAAAGTTGCAGGCGCCAAGGCAAATATCGTCCAAGTTTAAGCCAATGTTGGCTTAACTGATACTCACCACTTCCAGAAGGTTTTTTCAAATTTTCTTTTTGGAATTCGAAATCCTATTTGTTGACATAATCAAAGGACAAAACGCAACCGAAAAGACCAAAAACTCAGCCAGTGAATCGCTTTTGTAACCAAAAATAAGCCAGTGGAAGCTGACCGGCACTTAGAGGGTTAATCACATCTTTAGTAAACCGCTTGTACGCATATCCTCTTATGAGTTGTGATCCCTCTTCGGCCACCAATTTTGTATCCCAATTAGTTTATATATTCCAACTTTCAACAAAAACGACAAACAATTTTATTATTTAAGCTACATATATACGATCTTTATGCGTTGATATCACGCCACACACTTGTACTTCATTTACTAACTGGAACTGCTTAATTTTTGTGTGGATCGTCTCCCGACTAACTTCTGAAATTGATGCGATGGCTACATCATTCTAATCTTTAAGCTTGAAGTAACGCCAAATGCGCTTGTTGATGTCGAATCCGGATCCACGAGAATATGCAAAACGGGTAAAAGACGCGATGAATAATAAGAGTTTTAGTAAAATCTACATCATAGGCATCCTCGTCATGTGAACGATGTTGAATTACGGTGCCGGTTCTCGATATCACTTGAGGCGCATACTGAAGGAAGCCATCAGAATTTGCTTTGTGGAACACCGCCATTTCGAGGGACAAAATAACTTTATTACCAAAATAATATGATTGTGCACTGTAATCAAGAAGTAACATAAGAACAGGATATCATAGCTAAAACGCCTGGGGAAAAAAGCACTGAAATAAAAAATACTTACCCATTATTTTTGTTGTTGAAGGGTTGTTGTTGCAAAAAAAATCAAATTTTTTAATTAATCAAACCAAAAAGCGAAGTCCTCTTAAGTTGCAGTGCTGTGGCTGGAAATCAAAAATGTGTATGTCTGTCACAGTAGTGGGCGGGGTAATTACATTCAGTGCTCGCATATGGTTGGCCAGTATAGTCTAGGGCGCCCTACCTTTCGGAATACAGCGTATATCAAGTTTGAGCGTTGCTGAAGATGGACGTCTGAAAGCTTAGGGACTGGTTCTCAATGAACAATAAAATCTGTTCGTTCTCAGCGTTCTCAGTACTAATAAAAAATACCTGAACTAAAGACATCGATTCTGCTTGCGCAAAACAACTGACTGAGCTCCTCGGTCTTTCCATCGGTAACATCGATTGCTAGTATATTTAAATTCATACAAATAATTCCATTTTAAAGATAACACACTGCGACGAAGAAAAATAACGTGCCGATATAAGCAATAGTGACTCAGAGAAGTAAACAACATGTACGAGTACAGTACATGTACATGTACGTGTGCGGTACATGCCCTTGGTCCGTGTATGTGTACGAGTAGACTGCACAAGCACTCGTGCATGTTAGTGGTGTGTACCATTCCATTGCACGAGTACTATCGCAGTCTGCTTTACACTTGGGGCGCCATAAACACTACCTCAAATTTTATTCAATTTGTGCTCACACTAAAAACGGCTCAAAATTGAAATATGGGAGCTAGTTGATGTCAGCCAAACGAAGATTGAAAATGTTGTTCAGTGAAGAAAGAAGAACCCACATAGAAGCTAAATAATACTTACCGTATTTATATTTTGATCCGTCTCATTTCACATCGTCTTTTTCATGTTGCTGGACATTTGCATAAAATATCACAGGCAAACAAAAATTAAAATTAAACTTGAGTACTCGTACAGTGCCATGCATAAAGAGCTTTGTAGCGTTTATAATACACAAAACCCATCAAAACTCATCATTTCTGCTAGTGTTAATTAATCTGCTAATTTTCACAAAGAGATCTGTTGAATGTATGTTTCGAGCTTGAAAGCATGCATTAAAAAGAGAAATCAAAAAGCCATGGTCAAGTCTCAAGGACCCAGCAGGTACTTGCAGTACGAAGCATATGCAGAATTGAGTTTACTAAAAAAGTTTTGCATCGTGTCATAAGTACCGGGACAGGATAAGGTAACACCCTAATGTCACCCTGGAATAAGTCCCTGAAGCACTTGCTGACGAGGTGTCCAATTGTTTGCTGTTGTTCGTTATTGAAGTTCCAAACGGCAAAGTGGTATTTGCCAACCAGTTCGAGGTGGTTGTCGCTAATAGGTTTTCCGCAGTTCTTTTGCCATAGTCAGGGCATGCCTTCTTTCGCACGTCCTCGGTGAAGGATACTGCAGTATGAGTGTCGGTCGTGGGATCCTTGAGGTAACAGTTTATTCCGATTGTGCAGGCATGATAGAGATCTTTTCGGAGAGGATCCGCAACTGTTGTTGGCGCCCGATCACCTGCAATAGCAATTAGAATTACTAAACGCAGCAATTTGTTTGAAAACTTTTTATTTGCTACACACTTTCCTTACACCGAAAATGTGGTAAGAATATGGTGAAAACTCTAGCACTTTTATTTTTTGCATTTAATATTAATACAATATTCTGATATGACTGCACCTAATTGATACAGTAATATCAAAATAAACATTACGGTATTAGAAAATATTCATCCGTCACTAATAAACGCAAACATTTTGGGGTCGCGTAGCTTTTACTTTTCAAACAGAAATCGTTCCTTGCAAGAGCTTATCGTCTTCATAATAAACATATTGTTTATCGGCGCAAAGTTATGGCTATGGAAGATTGTCTGGTGGTGCATGCTAATTTTCTTCCATAGATAATTTGACGAAGATTTTTTGTTATATTTTTTTCTGCAGATTTGTTTTATTGCTTAAGAGCAACCCGGCGCTTTGAAATCGTCCTTAAATCTCGCCGGGTCGTCAGCCCCAGTGATCATGGATTATTGTTGTCGTGTTCCAATCTATTTTTTATGACTGCTTGTTGAATTGGCAAACTGTTTGTCCTTTTCAGTTTCTCAAAAAAAATCCTATGACGTCATCGGACATAGCCGTCCCTCTCGGGCACTCTGTTGATAATTTGAATGGCAAATATCTTCTGATTAACCTCGTTTTGCACTTTTCCGATAGGCATTTAAAATTGCAACCTTCAAAATTCAGCGTTTTGAGTTAACAATATGCATTACAGAGAAAAAGAGGAAGAACGGTAAAAAAACTTATTTTGGGATGGGATGAACGTGGATCGCTGAGCTTCTCAAACTTTTCTCTGTAACTAAAACAGTCAGCTGAAAACTTTGAATTCTGAAGGTTGCAATTTTAAATACTTTTAAATCAGAAAAGTGCAAAACGAAGTTAATCAGAAGATATGCGCCATTCAAACTTATCAAAAGAGTGTCCGAGAAGGACGAATACGTCCGATGACGTCAAAGACATTTTTTTTTTGAAAACTGAAAAAGATAAAAGTTTGTCAACTCAAGGAGTTACCATGGTCGCCGCAGCTGGCGAGATTTTTGGGTGATTTCAAAGCGCCGGGTTGCTCTTAAGTTAGAGACTCTACCTGGCGTCGTTGCTCCCATTCTCCAGGTTGTCAACTCCGCAATCTCCTCCGCGTCTGCACACGAACAGTTTCGGTTTTCCGTTTCGTGAACTCCGACGCACCTTAATTCCGGAAACATGCGCGACACGTCCAGCGAAATCAACGCTTTTGCCGCCAAATTCTCGGTCTGCAGAATGCGCAGACCCCGTAGACCCTCAAAGAAAGCCTCGGTCAGGAAGAGCGAATCATCTAGATGGTTCAATCGCACGTCCAAAACCAACAACTCGGTGAGTTCCTTGAAAGGACTTCCGTAGAATTTCGCAGCGGCTTCGCGTTCGACAATTGGACTGTCGTCGAAACCCGGCAGAAGTGGATCCCATTCCATAATAATTAACACGCGAAGGCGTGTTTCAAGGCCGCGGAAGACGCTCACGTCCAAGGGATGGTCGAATTTCGCAATTTGCAGAAAAATCTTCTGCAAAATTGAACTTCATAAAGTTAAAACTATTCGACTAATTAATCTTTCTGCCAAGTTAAAAATAAAATTATTAATGACTTCTATTGTATGTAATGTACGACCTACTTATGTAGTACTGGTAAGTCTGACTTCACTTTATTTTTCCCCAAAAAATTAAACAAAGAAAACCTTAAATTTGCTTAAAAAACGGTTTTTTGTTTATTTTTTCTATGTGATTTTAGTTTTACCCCGCTTACCTCTGTACAGTTGCGTTGCCGGTAATCCGTCAGGGACGTTTGAAGCCCGGCAAGTGTCGCGCCGTTGCAGTAGATCGTGTGGTAAGCTTCACCGCCAATGTTGGACTCGGCAAACGAAAAGAAACAAGGACTCTCTTGTTTGTCCGCCATTCCCGCCTCCAGCGTGGCGTAAGAATCCGCGGGAGCGCACAGAGACTCCGCTTGTTGCGGTTTCTGGGACGCTGTTCCGGTTGCAGCTGCAGCGCCGAATACAACGAGAATAAGTCTAGAAAAAAAGACTAATTCCATCATGGGACAAAATGTTGAAAAATAATTTTTGTCGGAAACTGTGCGCAGAAATTCGTTACAAACTACCGAGACCGCGTTCTTTCGGGTAAAATTGAGGAAGAAAACGTTGAAAAAAGGCCGCAACGTTGGTTGACGGATCGATTTGAGGCAAAATTGGTCAGGTAAATTTTGAGAAAAATTCTCATGTTGTTCTCACTTCGTAAAGTGGGAGATCCTGCTGATCCAGAGACAGATGGTACGCCGGGGTCCTCACGCCGCTGCTGACACCGTGGAAAACACATGTCTGCACAGTTTCGGAGTGTGATAGCGCGGGGGACGTCTGCAGACCCAGAAGGGAAGAGTAAAAGTTGACACAACAACGCCTAAAGTAAAGTTGCCGGTTAAACTGGCTATATGGCATGATATACGTGCTGATTCCAGTTTGAAAATGCGAGAGGGTTATGACGGCGCGCTGTGACCACAAGAGCGCCTACTGTATGACTTCTTCTCTCTCGTTTTTGATGGCCCTCATGATACCAAGAGTATCAGTGTATGTGGAGAGCGATAAAATTTACGACTTGTTTGCATCGTCGATGAACATGTGTTTTATGGAGCTGTTCAAAATATGCACTCTTCTGCTGTTTCGAGCTGTGCGAACGAGGAACCTGTGTGTGGGTATGAAGGCTGAGGAAGTAAACCGCGCGGTCGCGATCATAAAATGGAGGTCAATAAAGTGTCCGGGAAAAATGGCACGGCGCGTACATTTTCACTCGGAGAAGTTCTGCGATTGGTTAAGAAACAATGTCTGGTGTAGGGGATTTGTCATTGGGTTCATTAGTCGTTATTAAAATGCCCCGAGATTGAGGTACAAAAGTTGAAGAAACGGTACCACGTTACGTTTCAATTTGGCGTTCTACCTTTTTGTCCATATACCAAACTGAATTCATAATTGCACCCGGAAATTGGGAGCGAAAACAGCTGCACACGTGACAAAAATCCCAGGTCGACCGAATTAAAGACAACTTTTTACCGACGCCCAGAAAAATGAGGTGGTCGGAGTTTGAGCCATTTTGACCATGGGGGTGGTCGGAGTTTGAGCCATTTTGGTCAGGGGGTGGTCGGAGTTTGAGCCATTTTGGCCAATGCGTGCAGCTGTTTTTTATCACAGCTGACCACGCAGTCTCTACTCAGTGGATTGATTGATTGATTTCAAATTATTTTGGCAGTCTTCTTGATTGATTCATTGATTTTCTACGGAGAAGGTATGATGAGTCGACCTTTGACGCCCACGAACGTCCGCGTACTTTTTAAATTGCACGACGAAAAAAAAGTTTCTACAAAAAGATCAGGAGAATTTTTTGGTAAGGGTGTTGACTGGGGGGGGGGGAGTCGCGAGAAAGCACAACCGAGATGGACAGCCAAAAGTTGGTCAAATTATGATTCCCGTAAAGCGAGTGTTAAATCAATGAATCGAGCGATGCGAAAAACAGCTGCACGCACTGACCACAACTGGCTCAAACTCCGACCACCCCATTTTGCTGGGTACCGGTGAAAATTTGGCTTTTTCGATCCTTTAACCGCTGCGAGGTTATGATTTTCGTTACAGACTTGCGATCCAATCTAATTTTCCCTTCTTCCTTTAAAAAAATGACCAGTTCACAAACAGTTTGAAACAATTTCAACTCACCGCAAAGATTTATCAACCTAGATATCTCCCTGATTCTACAATATTTATTTGTTTCTGCGCGCATCTTTATTTTCCGAACAAATTATTCACAGGACCTGAGGCCAAATAAAATTGTAATTCACATAAAATATTATAATATTTTAACGCAATTTCGGGCTATAAATTAAAACATTACTTTATATAATTAAAAATAAATTGGTTTATTTTAATTTCAAAACAAAATGGGAATAAATATAATTTCAATTATTCTCGTAATCGAAAGTTCCTTAAAACGATTTAAAATGAATTTTATGCAGATTTATTATGATTATCATGATTATTATTTATGATTTAAAAGAAAATAGGAATTGTTACATTTTTCTTATTATCCAAAGCGAACAAATGTTTTACAGTTTAAATACTTTTTTAATATTAATAAACTTATAACCCTGTCTGTCTGTCTGTCTGTTTGTCTGTCTGTCTGTCTGTCTGTCTGTTTATTTGTCTGTCGTTCGGTCTGCCTGCCTGTCCGCCCTGCCTGTCCAGAGGTACTCCCAAGTTTGCATATAACGACCTGCACATATCAAGTGAAGTTTGCTAAGGTTTCATCAGACATAACTTACAAGGCATCAATTTTCCGGAAAAACCCATCCGGAACACGTGAACACAAACAGAAGGAACATCCACATTCTGGCCGGTTCCGGGTGAGTAAAGCCAACATGTGTTTGTGGCTACAACACAGGAGCGACAGATTGTTCTGTGAGTCATACGCATCGTCTATGCGAGTTTTTGTCGCCTGACAATTATTATTGCTTATTTATGCGTCTCTCATTATTCCTCACGTTCCGCAGAAGGGTGAGTTGTTTCCGGACAACACATCCGAAATCCCCTAATAGGCCATCTGACATGAGCAGCAAACGTGTCTCATCAGGAGAGATGCGTGTCCGAGAATAAAAAAAATGGAAGTGTCCTGTGTGTGTAATTAGCTTTCCAGCCGCAGGCGGACCGGATGTCGCCAGAGAACAAAAGCCTATTTACTTCACGGATGGCCGCACACCCAAAAAGTGCCAGGCTGAAGAGACACTTCGTTAACTTATAAAACAAAGTAGACGATGTGTGGTTCGACTCATCCGCGCATCGTTTTTTTTCTTTTTGCCTCGCCTGAAAAATGAGATTCATTATTTTTTCTTTGTTGGCGGCGGTCGTTGCGGTTTCTTTTGCCGCTTCTTCCAGCAAACAACGCTCCGGCCAAGGAGTCTCAGTCATGGACAACGCTTCCTCCTCTTCCTCCTCTTCCTCCGCGTCCGAATCCGATCAGGATGACGACCCCGACGCACTGGACGACAGTCTTCCCTTCCCTGTCCAGGTAATAGGCAAAAAACACTTAAGTTTTAAATTTTTTAAATTTTTTTAGAATTTTTTTTTCAATTTTAATTTTAGCTGATTAAAAACCCAATTAATTTTTTCATTTCATTTCTAGGTACCGAAGCGTATAATTCGGATCCTTCCTCCCATCAAGGGGTCCATTAGCAGGCCTGTCCAGCAGGTCGCCGCTGACAACAGTGGCAGTCAGGATCAAGACGCCGGGTCAGACGGTTCTCCGGCTGAAGCGAGGGTTCCTGCGGTGAGCGCTTATGGAAGCTCGAAACGTGTTTCCGCCGCATCGAAAAAGTCGTCCGGGATGCAAAGTCAACCGCAATACGCGCAGCAGTTATCGGCTGAGTCGTCGGAGCAGCGAGCTCAGGCAAACAGCGCCGGCGGATGTGGAGGTGCGATAATTGGATGAATTGAAAATTAATTTCACAATAAACCTAGATTAATTAAATATTAATCCAAAAGAAATGTTAGTGGAAATTAAACGAAGCTAAAAACTTATGATAAACTAAAATAAAAGAGAAACGGCATCTTCTACACTAAAGATGAAACCATTAGTGCGCTTCAATTTCAGCTTCAACAAACTAATTTTGAAACCAAAATTAAAGGTCACGTGGTGCAAAACGTAAGCTACAAATCGAGGAAAACCATTTTTGTGATCACGGCTTTAAAAAGGTCAAGTCAGTTTTACGACATCAAACACCGAATTAGAATTTGGAACTTAAACCGAACCAGAAGTTGCTAATTTCGGTTTAAGCTCGATGCAGTGAACTGAATAGAAGAGATCCTTTTCAGGCGTCTTTAAAAAATACACAAAAAGAAAGAAACCGCTTTTCGATTTAATTTGAGGAAATTTAAATCAGCAATTTTCTCCGTAGGTGACGATTCAGTCGGTGGAGGTCCAGTGGAGACTGGAGTGATCTTCCCTCCGATCGTCGAAGGCGGCACGCCTCCACCGCAAGTCCCCGGTGTTTGGGACGCTCTGGACGTGTTACGCGGTCGAACTCGCATTCCCGATGAGGAACTGTCCGCGTTGGTGGCGGCAGCAAAACCCGGCGTGGACTATCCCGATATGGGTTGCATCCCGGACCAGGTCAGCTTCAACTGCGCCAATGTGAAGCAGCCTGGATACTACGCAGACACTGATTTCAAGTAAGTGAATTTTATCATTTCACTAAAATATTACATGTAATTTGTGCGACAAAAAATGTTCATAGATATAATAAAAAAATAAGTTACATCTTGCCTAAATTTAGTTTCAATTACAGTTTTTCACGTAGTATTACTCTTGACACGTTTATGTCTATATTTTTCTATAGTAACTATAAAAAATTACTTTCAAGACGTCACCAGGATACTCAGTTATTCATAAGATATATTACTGATTGATGGAATGATTGAAATCCAAGAGCCAAATAATTTCCAGTAGTTTATTAGTACTCTGACTGTAGTACGAGACGAGTGGACCATCATCAAGGCGGATATCCTGATCGATGCTAATGAAGCCGCCATAATTAGAAATATCTTGTAACCGCTAGAATAATCCTTAATTAGTCCCGTGGTGTTCAATTTTATCTGTAATAAATCAAAAACAGCCACCCGTTCCATTATTCAACTTGACTCAAACTAAAAAACGAAAAGGGTGGGACAAGGGTGGGACAAGGGTGGGATAATAGTGGTAGTCCATATTAATACTAATATTACACCACATTACTATTACATTACTAATACTAATACGCCACATTACTATTACGTTATCATTATTATTATACTACATTGCTATCACATTACTATTACTATTACTATTACTATTACAATACATTACTATTACGTTATTATTACTAATACGTTACAATTACTATTACACTACATTACTTTCACATTAATATCACTAATACTATTACATTACATTACTATCACATTACTATCATTATTACTCTTACACTACATTACTATTACGTTACTATTACTATTACTATTACTATTACTATTACAATACATAACTATTACGTTATTATTACTAATACGTTACAATTACTATTACACTACATTACTTTCACATTACTATCACTATTACACTATTACACTACATTACTATTACGTTACTATTACTAATACACTACATTCCTATTATATTACTACGACATAACTGTTACTGTTATATCGCTTTCATTAAAATTGCAATTATTAATATTTTTATGCTGGTGCAATAAGTTTGAGATGGCGTTATCTTAAAATTAATAGGAACATCATTACATTATTAGTGTACTTGGTGATACGTCAGTCTTCAGGAAATTATTCACAAGTCGATTAGATTTCCATAACCGCCTATGACTACTATTATAACTAATTAGCATTTTTGGCGTATGCAGGTGCAAATTCTACAGACGATGTGACATCAACGGCGTCGAAACCAGTTATATTTGCCCTCAACAGACGGTGAGAAGCAACCTGTTTTTGTTTACCACGTTTTGTTTCCCTCTATTAACCGCCCCCGTTTTCGCAGCTGTTCAATCAAATCCTCCTCACCTGTGACTACTGGTACAACGTCGACTGTTCCAAGTGAGTCACCGATCAAATGACTGTGGCAGTTTCAAAATGACCGCAGATGTATCGCACGATCTATTGAGTCGAAAAATAAAGAAAGCAAAACCATAAAAACTCTTAAAAAATTGAAACTAAAAAACATCAGACCTGAATAAGATCTTTCTTTAATTTTGCAGAACGGAATAATCAATCAATAAATCAGGGTGTCTTTTCTTTGCTTAACTTTGCACAGCAAAATCAGAATAAATTCGCAGATATTAACGAATATTTGCAGATCCGCGCAGTTCCAGGACTACTCGAATTCTCGGTTGTACCACTCGGATTGGCTGTTCCTGGACACGCCCCCGGAGGTGGATGTGAGTGCGGTGGACGCGAGTCAATTGGCGACTGTACAAGCGGCCAACGCGAAAAGAAGCCCCGGAGGTGTTGGACAGAGTTCCGGAAAACGCCGAAATGGATCGGGCGGACGTCGCGGAAATAAAGCACCAAGACAACCAGCAGCCCAATCAAAGTACTAATTCACATTAAAAGAGCCATTTTACAGTTCAATAAGTTTTTCCTTAAGAACTACGTAGATGATTTTTACAGTGTGAAAAAATTTCATACGAAATTAAAACACGACTGGAAAATGAGATTGGATATCTCGATTTCAAAGATAACAATAATTAAAAGTTTCGATTTTTGAAGCTTCAAAGCAGTCTACATTTAAAATGTCGAATTTATCAGCAATTAAATTTAACTTTATGATCAAATATCTGATTGACAGCAGCAGAACCATCAATCAAACACCAAATCCTTGCTAAATCCCGCAGCTTATTTTGCTAAGAGCAAAACAGAGCAATCAAGCGTTAGAATTCCGCTTAAACTTTTCTCTCAGTTTCGATTCCGTTT